>PRKT01000122.1:1106895-1129251 GCA_003671525.1 Saccostrea glomerata
AGGACAACATGTTTGTCAATCATATTTTTAAAAGAAATTGAAACGAAATTGAGAAATTTTAGAAAAATTAATTTTTTTAATATTTGGACCTAACCCGATCAAAATTAAACTGATCCCGATCAAAATTAACACAAAATGAATAAAATGCTAATTTTTTGCCTCTTCAAGTATTTACAATGAAGAAATCTATTTTATTGTCAGGTTCTATAATGTTTTAACCCTTATAACACCTAATCAGACTAGTATTTTTAGGAAAATGCTATTTATTTCAAATAATTGTACAATTATGGTCGGGATCGGTTTAATTTTGCTCGGGATTGGCCAAAATTAAAAAAAATTAATTTCTCTAAAATTTCTCAATTTCGTTTCAATTTCTTTTATAAATATGATTAATGAACATGTTCTCCCCAGTTGTGGCTTGTTTTAAGAAGATTTTAACCACAAGTTTAAAAAATATTCACAAACCTAAGTCGATATATTTTAAAAAAAAGTAGCAACTGTTCAACTTTCAACATGCGCTTGAAGTGAAAGTTATGGGTCCTTCGGATAAGACCTTAAAAACTGAGGCCCCGTGTTACAGCAGGTGTTTGCACGATAAAATTCCCTCACTGATCAATGGCCCTGAGTGCCCTGCAAAGGTCAAAATTTGAAGCCCTTCATCTGTATATGGTGCTGTCCCTATATTGGTAAAAAATTCTTTTATGAGACGTCAAACAACATACACACAATCAATCAATCAATTTTTGGTCGAATATAATTCGTATCAATTTGACAAAAAGTAACTGGCTTAATGAACTTTTTTACAAAAATGAGGAGAACATTTCGTTCTCATATCAAGTGAGCTATGCCATTCTGTCCTAGGAAATATCAATGATTTGGCTCTCAATCATAATCTGAACGGTAACTTCAAAAAATATCTTTATTAACTGGAAGTTAAGTAAATAGCAGAAATAAGCCACCATACTTATAACAAAACGTATAGATAAGCATTGTGCATTTAGCCTTGTTCAACGATGTTGTTAAAATGCGTTATCTAAAATGGTCATTTATGCCATTTTTTGTGTTCAAAACATTATAATTTTTTTTTTAAAGTTAAGTTTACTTTAACAGTTTCTTCTTATTTTGTAAAGTTAATTGTACAGTCATAAAAATTTAATGGTTTAAAGAAATTGGTATATATGCAATATTTGAATCAAAACTTCACCATTTCACTCATGCAAGAGTTCATGTACATAAAACTTAACCTCTTCTAAGAAACAACAAAATGAAAGCCAATGAAATACACAATACAATACTAGACTAAGTGCTCAGACCAAATATTTCCTGCTTTTTCCAATTTAACAATATCCGCACTTGTACAGCTATCGATGTAAATGAAAAGATAAAGAATATTTTTTCCGCGTTGTATAAAACGAAAATGCACTCCTCTTTTGGAAAGTGCATATCGGAAAATGTACTACCATGTTTAATAAACCAGCTCATTCACAACTTATACGGAAACATCCCATTGAATATCTCTATAGCGAAACCGCCGAACCGCACTATCAGTAATGTATTACGTCACAGAAGATTTCTGATTGGTCCGCGGTGAACTCTCACCTTGTAAATCATTGGCCTTAATGTTGATATTTTCATTGACTTTATATTTTCCGAAGATGAGTTTATAATTTTTTATTCAAACACTTAAAATTCGTAATCTATATGTTATATAAGTGTTACTGCAATGAGTGAGTGGATTTATTGTTGAATGTTTTTGCAGAGCGAAATTTATGGTAAGCATTCATGACTAACTTTTTAATATGCATCTTGTGTTTTATAAATGTACGTAACATATTCACTATGTGATGCTAATACCAAAGCTGTTAATTTTTTTTAAAAATTTAAATATATTTTAATATATTTTCCTTGCAAAAAATTTTACATTTAAGTTAGTGAATTTTTATACTGTAAAAAAAGATAAATAAATCATGTTAAATTAGTAAAATAAACATTTGAATGTAAATTAAGTTCCTTTAGCGACAAGAGATGAAAAATGACTCGAGAAATTAACTTAATTAAAAGTGTTTCAGTAGGTCATTGCATTAAAGGATGGTTCTTTTGAGTTCACCTCAATAAAGATTTTAAATTATTAATTTTATTTACAGTGGTTAGAATGAACGACTTTGAGTATGATGCCTTTGTGATATACAGTCCTTATGGAGAGGACCAGCGATTTGTTGACCTTATGACCCGAGTGCTCACGTCCCCGCCCTATAACCTCAGACTCTATGTACCTTGGTCTGATACCGCGGAGGAATCCCTGGAGGCTGTGGCCACAGCAGAAAGTATAGAAAAGAGGTAAAGATTTGTTTCTCCTCATCAACAGCTTTTAAGGTGCTCCTCAATACCAATGCGAAAGAGTTCCTTTGATATTCTTCGTTACTGCATCATTTTATGTTCTATCTTTTATTGTTTTAGGTGTAAAAAGGTGCTAGTTGTAATATCAGCTGCTTCGCTAGAGAGCGATTTATTCCATTTTCATCTTAAAGTAGCTCATTCTATGTCACCAGGTAATTTTACTTTGAACATTTTAAGGTTTAACAGTAATTTGATTTATTAGAATTACTACATTTTCTTTTAATGTTTAATGATGATGTAATGTATTAGACAAAAATGATTGATACCCCTGAATACAATTCATAGCATTGGACTTCGTTTCTGAGCAGGTGCCCGTAGAAGAAAAGTTATACCTATTCGATTGGATCAAACAGAGGTTCCAGCTGTGATTCGCTTCACCACCTCATGTGACTATTACAAAAGAGAACTCCGTGTGTTCGTTTGGGACAGACTCAATGCTGCCTTCACGGACAGTGATTATACATATAAATCAAAAGTCAGGAAAACAGCATCACTTCCGGAAAAGAGGAAACTTCCGGACCTGATTCCAACCTCATCTCCCTTAAAACGTGTGCAGTCTTGGTGGCGATTAAAGGTGTCTGTGATCTAAAATTTATGTTCATTTATCATCAAATTTTAATTAATAGGTCGTAGTTTATTATCATATCATATTTACTAGTATACATACCACTGCTTATAAAAGATTTGAAATCGACAAAGTTCTATTCTTCAATCTTTTAATGGTTTATCTTGCCCTTCTATGTGTTATCATGGCTTGTTATTTTTTAATGCACATTTATGCACACAATTTATTCTGTGATAATTAATGTACACAACATACAGTAATAAAATTGTAACCTTTGCAATATTTAAATGTTTAGGGGTCTTGTTTCCCTTCACTTTTGCTTGTATTTCAATAAAATTGAAATTTGATTATCCATGTTTTGAATCACAAATGACTATTTTAAATGACAAGATATGCTATCCAATATGTCAGAATTATACGTAACCTCGGAAACTTCAACGTTAGTTAAGATGCATCATGACTCTTATATTTAATGACTGCATGTTCTTGGAATTTTATCCACATCCTCAATAGCCAGTTGTTAACCTAACACTGCATTAGTAATGTTTTGGTGTAAGCTTGGATCAAGGATGTTAAATATCCTGAAGTTTTAATTAGCTTTCATTAAATATAATTATAGTACTTATTAACGATGAATTATTCATCAATGTAAGTAAAAGTTAAAAATGATTAATGCTTTTTTATCTAATAGCTACTAAGAACCGTCAAATGGCCTGCCAGAATTAGTGATGACTCAAGAGATTCACAAATGATATCTTTTTTTATTGCAAGCTCTTTCAGAACACGAAGTATATTAAATTGATGAGCCATCAATAGGTTCATTGCCTATTTCCTTCTATTTCTGTGTCTTTCTATGGTTGAAAGCGTTAATGAAATGGGACTGAGCAGGCAAAACTTTGTTTAACTTTTTCCGGAAATATTCTGCAGGAGTGAATAGGACAATTTTTTTTGTTTAATTGAATTGAATGTTCTTTTATAAAGTTACTAACTTGAGCAATATACTTACTCAAAATATATTTCTTTACAACTATTTTGCACCTATCTCAGGACACACCTAAATAAATATAACTAGCACTATTAACATCAGCATTGTCTAACCATCTTTACAAATATAACTATTATTATTTGTTTATGTTACTATCACTCCTGTCTCATGAATTCCGCCCTTATGAGGTAACAGCGCCCCGGCTTTTTCATGAGACACAAAACTCTATGACTGATGTTAACATAACGTCACTCCGCCTTAATATTAATGTTGGAACAAAGTAGACTGTTACCTTCATTCATTTATACAATTATCAATCTAGACAAGTTTAGCACGGGGGAATTCCATTGGTCAGGTTTTCTTGTATCTAATTATATCCTCTTTTGTTCTTATTGTGTTTTTTAAACTTCTTCATTTGTGTAAGGATCGTATTGTTTTTTATCTATCCATATGACTTTCAGATATATTAAACACATGTGATCGAATTTATGGCATATTTATATTTGACTTTATTAAAATAATTGTGAAAAAAACACTTGATTTATAAGCATATATATTGTTAAGAACAGGGTAAACTGTTCATGTGTTCTTCTTTGAGTTTTGAAGCTTTCACAAAAACATGGAGATCAGTTCGTGTTTTTCGCTGATCTTTCTGTTTCTTATTTCTCAAGGTTTCACATGACCGATGTTCATAGCTTACGTGTGGAATCAGACAATTTTGTGGTATTCCAATGTACTTTGCTTTCATGGGAAACTTTTAACCTTGAAATTACAAATCTTCTAATATTAACTTTGTAATGGCAAATACCGTATAAGTAGAATTTTTTGCGAGGATTTAATTTTGGCATTTTTAGCAAGGGTGCTGAGATTGTTAAAATTTAGTATCGCTAAAAATTAATTGCGTTTTATTTCAAAAGGCTCATTGGTGAACATTTTAAAATCACTAAAATTGTATCTCGCTAAAAATAAGATACCAGTTTTTAAGCACAAATCGCTAAATTTGTGTTTCGTTAAAATTATACGGTACCATCCTGATGTTAACTCAGGACCTCTGACGTTGTGAGAGTGTGTAAATACATGAAAAATTAAGATAACGAAAAATAATTAAGATCAAAAGTCCAATGAACAATACCAATTTGGAGCAGAGGAAATATGGATCTTTAAAATCATCAGAGATTAGATCAGGTCACATGGTAGAGAAAGCAAAAGCCTCACCTTTGGACTGCTCACAAGAGTCCTGTGCTCTTGCAATGATCAGACTAACGTAAAAAAATGTAGACATGCAGTTAATACCGACCTAAAACTTTATACGGAAAACGCCAGTCAGCTTTTGACTGAATGATAAATTATTTTTGCTGACAAGGTCGTAGTTTTAAGCATAAAATGTGCATTAAAAGAGACTGTTGATATACCCTTGTTTCATCAATAGCTAATCTTGTTGAATTGTTCCAAATTAGAACATACTCTTGCGTATCGAGTCACATGAGGGACTAACTCCTTATGCAGTTGATACGGGAATATATTACTACATAAATAAGGGAAGTTAACAAAAGAAGGCTTGAGTCATCATGTTAATTTTCTTTTGTTACTATTAACGTTTTTTCTGGTAAAATATTTAAATATGAAATAAAGTTAGTTTTTTATATTAAGAAAGAACAGTATTGATAAAGATCAGGTTTGGACACCTCAATCGTCTTTTGCATTTGTGGAGGTGTGATATAATTCAACAAAGCCCTTGACACTTTTGGCAATGAAGCATTGATGATATTTTTACCAACTTCAACTGCAGTATAGAACCTTTTGCTTCAAAAGAATTGGAGACCAAGTCCTGCTAAAGATTCATACCGATCAACTCTCTTCTCAGAGATATTCTTAACATTGAGCTACGCGGGGCGAAATGAGGTACCAAGGCCCTTGTTTTAACTATAGAAACAAAGCATAAAAGACGTATAAATGGGCTCTGACTCATAAAACTCAGAATAGCTGATTTTTGACCCCAGTCTTACTTTTCCATTAAATATTCCTTATAATAAATGAAAAACAGTATATGGAGATAATGAAAAGTATTAATTTAAAGCTCAAATGTCCATTAAACAATAAAAAAAGGAACAGGGCAAATACAGACCTCCAAATCATCAGAGATGGAATCAGGTGCCATGGAAGAGTGAGCATCCCCGGTCACACCCGCGATGTGCTCCTTGTCATTATCGGGAAATCATGTAAAAATCCGTCGACAATGCAGTGTGCATATAATAGCCTAACAATTATTATATACAATGTAAGGCCACATTTGACTTGATAAATTGTTTTTGCTTGCAAAGTCATTGTTTCGATCATAGAACGTACGAAAGACATTAAACGACACTGATGATATTCTTGTTTCATCAACTTGTTTGTCAAAAACTTACCTTGTTTGAAAAATTGTAGAGCATGCTCTTGCGTATGGAACCAACAGAGAGATATGTACCTCATATGTAGGTGATAAAGGTACATTGCTGCATACGTAACGGGAGTTGACGATTGAAAATTTAAAGTTATCTCGTGAAATTAAGTGTGACTTCATCCAAGTTTTATGGACACAGAGCCACGTCCGTGTCGCAGTAGGTGCAGGTATGAAAAAGATTTCTCACTGCTTAAAGGCATTAAGAGCCGAGTGCAAGTTTATCCCTTCTTTGAGGGCCAGCAGTAAGTGATGATATCCAAATATGAATGAAAACTTCTCAAAGGGATGTCAAGCAATCAAACAAAAATCAAAGAGCAATCAAAATAATAAAATTATTAGTAGGTGACCTAGATTCTTCAATGACAGTCAAACAAAAACCAGTATTCAGTTCTATTTATAGGATCCTCAAGGGCAATAGAACTTTTTGTCATATAACCTTATTGTTCATTAGTTTTCATGAAATATGGGATTCAAATACTTCATTGACTACAGACGTATATCTATTGCTAGTAGTTTTGCTGTTTAGTGTTACAGTTAGAACAACTGTAACACTTATATTGGTTTCTTTTATCAAGCTAGTTTTGCTGTTTAGTGTTACAGTTAGAACAACTGTAACACTTATATTGGTTTCTTTTATCAAGCTATATTGTTTGTTTATGTATTATGTAAGGAGCATAATAACTAGAAGATTTTAGAATGAGAATGCACATGTATCTAATAGGGTGCAGCTAGTTTGCTTCTCAAATTCTTATGTCAAATTATTATGTCTACTACCGATAATATTATTTTTGCAAGTGTATCTGATTCTTTATTCATTGCGAAGCCGTTTTAATTAAGATATGAAAAAATCTTTATTTCATAAATCATTCACTGTCTGAAGTTTATAAAGGAAACTTAGTCAATCAAATCTTTAAATGAATGAAAAGTTAATATTGAGGAATCATTTGAGTTTTATTATTCCTAAATTAGCAGCATACTATTAAAATCTGGAAAAGGGGACATATTGAATATTAATGAAAACATTCAAATTCTGCAAATTTAGACAAGCATTTGCACTGGAGTTTCCTTATGAATGTAGCCGTGCCTTCCGTTCGATACTATTGCAGCATGACAAGCATTTATGATTCCATTAATAAATTTTGTAGAATGATCTTCTGTCTCTAAGACAAATTAAGAGGAAGAAATTCTTCTTTTTCGAAAGAATCCCAGTGACTTAAAAATTTAGGATGCACGACAATGTAGAAAATCTATGGGGAAAAGCTCTTTTCTGTAGTCATTGAGCGCACTTTTCATTTGTCTCTCTGTGCCAATAAACTGCATTCGATGAAAACAATTTTGTGGTTTTTGTTTGTTCTAGGTTTATTTAATAGAGAGCAGAAGTTATTTCCTTTAAAAATTCTAAATATTAAAATTAATCAAATCTGAGTTTATATTGAATCCCAAATAGCGTCGTCAAATATGTCAAATATTTATCTGTTCATTTGTTTATTCTGTAATATTATTTGATACTTATGGGAAATACAAAATATTTATCTCGATATAATACATAAGTTTTCAAATAAACTCATACAAATAAAAAGTACAATTGTATTTTTAGTAGGAATGCTAACAAATGGAATTTGCTTGTTAATCTATGTACTTTTCTTGGTCGACCACTAACGACAAGTAGAAATATTTCATTTTCCTTGCTGCAGAGTGTGCATTTTTACCTTTTTTTTTTTTAAACAAAGAATTTCTTTCGCAACAAATAACATTTTGAATTAATAATTCATTGCCTTTTTATTTCATTTTTTTTCTCCTCGTGGCATAAATTCTAAATTTTTCTTTATTTTAATGACGAAAGGGTCAAACCCTTTTTCTCCTCTCTATATAAAATAAAACTCGGTAACATTCACCGTTTTCCCATATCAATCACCTGACGGTCGATATTTCATTATCAATTCAAACCTTTTTCATTTCTATTTGTTAAATTTGATACTGAAAACCTCTGAAAATACCAAATTCAATTTTCAGCGTATTGGGGAGCTCTGATGGTAACAACGCCTTGATGTATGTCTTGGCTTCTGCAATATTTAGCATATAACCGCAACCATTTGGCAAAATAATTTGTAAGCCCTGTGGCCTTGTCGCTTTCTTGTCAATAGACTTGCTTGTTAATTTTGACAGACGCCCGCATTATTACCTTGCGCTTAAATTACTGTTAATCAGCGGTGCGCGTGCATAATATAGAAAGAATAAATTACTGTCTTCGAAGTGGTTTTAATTAAAATTCATGCAGTAGCTGCAGACAAGAGAATCAGGCGCTCAAAGTATATTGTCGATGAGGATATGGTTCTTTGAATAAGTTTAATTCAAAAACAGACAGAAGGACAGACGGATGGACGCACAGAGAGACCAAAATTAATCCCCCTTTTCTGTAAGGAAATTTTTTTTCAATTACATAAATATCAGTTTTGATAGGATACAGTTGTTTGACCAGTTCCGAATAAGAAACCGATTCGGCTGAACTATAAATATACTAGACATTATTTCAAAATTTAAGTGTTTTGTCAAGGTAGTTCGATGACTTGTGGAATCAAATATTGTTTCATAAAAATTTATCCTGCCTTCAAAAAAATTTATTTCGCAAGTTACCATAGGTGTCATTTTTACCAGTTACGAATAAGCCGACGAGTTCCGGATAGCCCAGAGATTCTTATTCAATTCAACCCTAAATTAAAAAATATACGTCCCGGATGTTATCCATTGGCATGCCTAAGAAAAGTTAAATTAATTTCTTACCAATATATCATTTGTATTTCCAAAGGTTGTGAAAGGTTGAAGAGAAACTAGATGTACTGTGGGCACTGAGCTCATTTTAATGATACCCCACACCTTCTTTATGATTATTTAAGACAAATTCCATGTTTTGCTCTGGGAGACCCGAAATTAGTGTCAGATCAAAAAGTAAAATAAAAGTTTAAAAGTTCATTATGTCACAATGTAATCAAGAATCTGTAAAAGTATCATTGAATATTATTCAGTGGTATAGGAGGAATTGCGGATTAGAGATGGATAAACCTTTCAATTACAAAGAGTTGCGGTATCTATGTTTTTCTCAGGGAGCCCAAATTATGTGCCTGATCCAAAAATAAAATAGTTTTACTTTGGCACTGTTAAACAAAGATTCTGTGAAAGACTCATTAAATTCTGTGAAGCTTTATTAAACTTCATTCAGTGGTAGAAGAGGGGTTGCGGATAAGAAATGGATATCTTAGAGCATATCAGACGGACGGACGTACAGCCAGACGCACGGACAGACATAAAGACGGGTGGATGGACAAACATTCCTTTACTATATACCCCCTTCTTCCTGTTTTACAAGCGGGGATATAATAGATCAGGCTTACAATGAAGAAAACAACGAAGAGTGAATTTATAAAAGTGTTTAAAATGGGTATTCGGAACTGGTAAAATAAGAAGACGAAAATATTTCGATATCTACCAGTGTTCTAAATATTTATTATTGACAAGTTTTTAGTATATGTTAGAGCACATATCAAACTTACTTTTGATACCTGGAACGTAGTTTTATGTGCAAAATTTATAAATCTACAGAGGTTTTTCTTCAGACTCGCGCGTCGCGGTGATTAACGTTTGTTGCGTTGTAAAACTATGTCGACTGTTTCGAGTACGATAACGAAACCGAACCGAGGGTAAAAAAAATCAAAACTTCGCATAATTCAAACACTATTAAATAAGCCTTCTTACCATAGAAACAATTTATTTTTACACCGTTGAATTTATTAATTATCAGTCCTTACATTACTAATTATTCGGAACTGGCCAAACGACTGTATCATTAACATTATATTGTTAAAAATTATACGGGTTCTACGTAAATACACACTAGCAGTTGATATAAGAAGAATGCTGGAGTTCCTAATTGGCAACACACATATGTAGTAAAGGAATATTCAAAACAAGTAAACATTGATGTAACCATCAATTGTCGCCCGGGAAATATATAAAGTAAACAATGAAATTGAGTCTTGATCTTCAAACCGCTTCAATGTGAGTGAAAAGGCATGAGTCTAATTGACGGAGACGATAGTCGCGAATATTTTTGAAAACTTATAGTCGGATAAAAATCAAACAAAAACGATACCATTTTAAACTTGATCAATTCCTCAAGTAAATATTGGCTGCATAAAATAGAAATTGAATTTAAACACATGCATCACCTATATACAAAAATGTATTAATTTTCAATTTTAGAATATAAAACACGAACTGTGCAGAGTGTAACTACGTTTTTATGCGAGAAGTAAAATTCGATGTTCTAAAAAAAGGGACCTGTCGTTTTTTCGATAGTATATGATACGCAACTTAACATATATAATATGAAAAACATATATTTTTACAGATTCACTTTATAGAAGTAAATGTATTATGTATCTCGTAATTTATAAACGGAAAGAATTTCTGATTAACAATTTTTTCAATGTTTAGAAAACCTTTAATTCTAAATAACTACTCCCACCCCAATCCCCACACACCAACACTTAAACTTATATGTATAGAGCAGCCCGGTTCTACGGGCTGCAATAAAGGACAGACAATGAAGATACATGCAATCAATTAAATAGACAATGGACAGAAATATTTATGATATGAACCAATAAGATAGTTGTACATCCCTGATTAGAAAAAAACATACTAATTATAAAAAGCACCTGAGTTAGACTTAAAGCGTTCCTGAATGTCAATACAAAAAATTCTTAATCAAAAAACATATTACTAAAAGTAAGCATATGTACACGTAAAAACAAAAAAGTCCATAGAGGGCGTCATCTGCTACCGTAACACGGTAGAATTCTAATACCAATGCAGGGAGAAAAAGAAACCCATGCTGGCTTGCCCCCCTCCTCCTCATAAGAAAGTGCTGCATAAAAACTAAAAATATTCAAACCGTGCAACCCCCATAAACCATATATATAAATAAATGTTTTGGACTTCCACTGGCAGCAATTGAGATCGTCGACTGTTGTCTCCAAACTTTTTGAATGCAGAAAATTTTACCTGACCTGGATATTGAATATCTAAAACATAATAATCCATCGTGTATATGTTATTCCTAACTCTAAAACCATAGTCCTTGACTCCTTGTTGACACGTTATTGCAGGTGACGTATATGTAAATATAGTTAATAAAGAGGACATTAGATCACTCATTTTAAAAGTTCCTTAATATAAGAAACTCCGATCCTTCAACTGGCGTCGGAATTTCATAGATATTATGGATTCTGTAGAAGATTACGCCAGGCGATGAGACAGATATAAAAAAAAATGATGTTGACACTTTGTCAGAAAGGATTAAATCTATCAGATCTATGTTAAACACGCGTATTAAAGATTGGGGGCAATATGAAAACCATCTATCTTTCTGTATTCAATATTCAAGAATTGAAAAAGAATTAAATTACATGATCAGTACTTACTGGTCCCTGCTGACAAAGCAGGTAACAACATTGTCTTCGTTTGTACGGCTCAATATATAAATTGTATTTTAGAAGAACCTTGATTTAGTTCTACAAGTGTTTATCCAACTTATACTCGTAGCTCCCTTTCTAAGGAAGAAATTCTTCAAAATAATATGTCAGTTTTTAATATTTTTAATATCCCGAACAACAAAGATGAATTTGAATGATTATTTCTATGTTGGATTTTGTTACTTCATAAAATCCTTACAAACAAAGATATACATAGCAGCTTCCAGTAAATCTTCGACCAAGCCTCTTTCTTTACTCCTCACTAAGATCTTTACAGAAGGGAAGGAGAAACTTCAAGAGTACTTTGCAGCAATATCTCTGAGAAGTGGTGTAAATCAGATGTGAATACTAAAAAAATCCCAAGGAACTTTTGAAGAACTTAAAATCACAAGATTTTACCAAATTTAACAGCTTAAAAACTTACGACTTTTCGACTTTATACACAACCATTCTCCACGATAAATTAAAGTCCAAGCATTTTGATACCATCGACAACTGGTTTTTTCGAGTAAAAATGGAACTCGTAAATTTACTTACCTTATCATTGGTCATTTGCAAAATTATTTTATTACAAAACATTCTGATTGTACACACAAGAACTCTGAAGTTGACATCAAAAAGATGCTTGAGTTCCTGATTGACAATATCTATGTGGTTTTCGGAGACCAGGTCTTCCAATAATATAGTGAAATTCACCTGGTTACCAATTGCACAAAGTTATTAGCCGATTTTTGTATTCATATGGAGCAGATTTTGACAAAAATCTTATACGTCGAAAGAAGAAATCACTTGCTATGTAATTCAACTCGACATTTAGATATATCGACGACATATTGTCAATTAACAATGTTAATTGTCGATACGGTATATCCCGGTGATCTTGTGATAAAAAAAGACACTTCTGTTTCATATTTGGATATTTCACTTGATTGATTTTATGTTGTTTAACGCCCCTCTCGAGAATTTTCACTCATATGGAGACGCAACCACTTGCCGATGGAGAACTGCTTATTCTGTCCTGTGCTCGGCACGTAGGACAATTGAGCATTGGGAGATCTTTTTCGTGCCAGCACCTACTGCGACACGGGACCTCGGTTAATACGTTCTCATTCGAAGGACCAGTATTTTATTTGAAAAAGACGTTAATCGTAAACTTACAACCAAGCTCTATGATAAACGAGATTACCTTAACATTTCAATCGTCAATTTCCCTTAATGTTGCAGTTATATACATTCATCACCTGCATAAGGGGTTTCTATATCTCAGTTGATTCGATACGTGAGTGGATGCTCTACGTATTGACAATTTCTAAAATGAGGTAAAGTCTTTTCTATTCTTACAAAAAGAAAGATGCAAATATACATTTGCCGACTAGCCCAGGAAGCATATCGAGGAGCCGGAAATTTATTATAATACATACATTCAAACACAATATACATGTAACAAACATCATATAACTTCTTCTTAATACAAATGTATAAATGAAAAAAACCCTTATTTATTGTGTTATATATCTACACAAAACTTGGATGGCCAGGATGAAAACCAGAGATAAAAAACTTTTAACTTTTTCAAAGTAGAAAAACCTCTGGAAACCTTTTGCCCTATAATATAATATGACAGCTTCTAAAAAATATATTTGATAAACAATTATCTAGCATATAATTACAATTATATCATAATAAATTTTGACTTGTCTTCTTAGAAGACGGGCTAGAACTGATTTCTCGTGCTATTCGAACACTTCTCTTAGACTCACGTCACGTGAGTTTAAACCTCAAATTTTATTGGATAACATTATTTCCGAACCAATAAGACAATTATTTTCCGCTAATCTCCGTACCGCGGAAAATATTAAGTCTTTTCTATTCTTACAAAAAGAAAGACGCAAATATACATTTGCCGACTAGCCCAGGAAGCATATAGAAAAATACCAAAGTTAGGGTGCGAAGAAAAAATGCATAGATAAGGGGGTGAAAAAATGTAATGAAAAATTAATAAAATTTACAATCCTAATTTCTTAGATACAGCAATACGATTCTCAAACTCGTCTACTATGTACATATCTTTACTAGATTCACACTTCCATCGACCATGCCTTTTAATACACCTTTCATTGACATTGGAAGCTACAGCAGCGGTAGCCCCGCCTGCTCTGAGTGAATGTAAACCAAGATTTAACCCTGAACTGACTTCTTTCAGTCTAGAAATAATGTTTTCTCTTGCAGCCGTGTAACTAAGCTTTTTGTTCTTATATATCAATTTAGAAACACCATGTGACCTAAAAACAGGTTTAAATAAAAAATCTGTTGAAATCAAACTAATGTCTGCTAACAAAATGTACCTATTCATCATATTGACCGGACATGCACTTGAAGATCCTTTTGCTACCAACACCTCGTTGCCTTGTCTGTATTGATCTGTTTTACTTTTATTAATGTAAATACACAAATAGCTTTCAAAAATTTTGACATCACAACATTTTAAATTACTTAATTCATCATATCTCAAAAAAGCTGCAAAGCTCACGAGAATCATGGCCAAATCTCTGACGATCATCACGTCGTTAGAACTCACATATAAATCACACAAACGAATCAACATCTCAGTCGAAACGGGATCTTTTCTGCTGACTGTAGGGGTGGCGATGCGTTTAGATGCTTCTTGTAGACACTTGATGTAAGAATTATTAGTTGGGTCCGCGAAACTGTGTAACTCGTGAGCCCACTTTATGGAATAAATCACATGATTAACCACATGAGACGATGAACCTGTGTCCAGCAAATGAGTAATGTACAATGCGATGTGTACGGGCTGGGCCGGAAGACACTGAAAACCTTGTTTCTCTGCAAACATTTTCCATTTTCTAAAACTACCATGATATGTTTTGATAGTATTGAAACTTTTTCCCTGAAGAAGGTATTTCGACATCTTGTCAGCTAGATCTATCAGGAATTCACTTCCGGCTCCGCTTCCAACCACATCAGCTCTTACTTTTTCTCGTATCCCGATGTCTGTCAAATAGAAAATTATTAATGATCAAATCTGAATGCAACCATGTCAAAATTAAGGGGATTATTACAAAATACCCCTTTTCTGTATCTACCCTTCACAATAATGGAATTTCTGGGCAATATGAAGCTATCTGAAATTTTAGTACAACTTTGTAAAATAGGCCAAAACGGAGCTGAAATCCATTTTGGAACAACTAATGTTCCGACCACATTTTCAGACACTTTTTTATTGTCTTAGAAATTACAACAGGGGGAGGCACAAGCCACATCTTAGCCCCTACCCAAGAAAATTCAAAAGCATCTATGCCACTTGTACCTGGACACCATGACTTTGAATAAAAAATCTGAGATTTTGTATTGTAATGGGTAGCAAAAGCATCAATGTCATGTGGACCATATCTCTCGCACAAAAATTTGTACACTTCTAATTCTATACCCCAATCATCCCTGTCTGTCTGCCTGCTGAGCAAATCAGCTTTCTGATTCTTATCTCTTGGAATCCATTTCGGATACAAAGTAATTTTGTTATAATCGCATAACTGAAAAATATCTGAAGCTATAACCTGTAAATTTTCTTTCTTGCTACCAACCTCTAAAATTTGAGAAACATTTTTATTATCACTATAAACTGCAACAGAGGAACCTTTCAAACTGTCAGAATGTGTATGAACCATCCTGTGCACTGCCTCTAGCTCTCGCCAAGTAGAACTCCTACGACTCTCTTCCGTATCCCAAGAACCACAGACGTTTTCACCATCCCCACCCTGCTGTGGGGAACCTGTGTCTGAAAGCTGACCTTTTGGGATAATATATCCCCCATAACCTGTATCTGAAGCATCACTGAATAACTCAAACTCCCACAAGTCTGATACGTCTATGGTTCTTAACATTGCCCCATTAACATTTAACTTGTAAATATTTTCTGACCAAAATAAAATCTCCAGAATTGCATTGTTTGACAACAAGATTTTGCTATTCCAACTAGCCCGAGACTCGACACAAAAATACAAATACCTAGTCATAATGCGAACAACATTCCCCAAAACTGCCTTCATACTAATAATTTGACCGACCAAGCAAGCAATTAGCCTAACGTTGAACATGCAAGAAAAAACTGATTTCTTCAAAATTTCTTTTGTTAATGCAAACGTTTTATCAACTCTTTCATTCGAAACTCTGACTAAACCTTTTTGAAAATCCCATTGTAAACCTAACCAAACTACGTTTTGTGCTGGAATCCACTGACATTTCTCATGCGCTAATAAAAACCCAAATTTTTGCAACTCATCTTTTACAAAAGTACTGACCCTAAAAGCATCTGACCGTGAAGAACTACCGCTCAAACCATCGTCTAAGTACATGACAATCTTCACATTATTCGACCTTATAAATTTGACAAAATGCCTGGTGACTTTAGAAAAAATATACCCTGCCGTTGATAAACCAAAAGGTAGTACGTTAAATACAAAATATCTTTTCTGACCCCTAATTGTCCATGAAAATCCTAAATATTGCCTATGCTCAGGGAATATTGAAATATGGTGATAAGCCGACTTAAGGTCAAAGGTGAAAACAAAATCACCGGCGTCAAAAATGTCCCTTGCTACCTCTGCGTCTTCGTACCTGTATTTGTATTTGTATAAATGAACATTGACATGCCTGCAGTCTAAAACCAACCTAGGTTTACCTGATCTATTAAAAGCCACTGTGAGTGGATTTACTACCACAGGTTTATCATTAACCTCTGAAATGCAATTTTTTGCCAACAAAGACTCTATCTCTGACGTAACAAATTCAGAATTTTCAAAAGAAGACCTATTGTTTTTCAATTCTACATCGTCTGGGACTGTTTTGAAAGGGATTTTGTAACCTTGAGAAATGATATCTCTAATATAAATGCTAGCACCTGTGTCGACCCACCTGTCTAAATGACTGTTTAAATGACCCACCGGACTTACACGCTGTACGGAGCATTGATCCGTGACAGAACACAATAGAAGAGAATTTGAATGAAATTCTTTATCTGATCTTACAGAATCTCTGATTAAACAAGTATCTAAAATACTTATCTCTGACTCGCTGATTTTCTTTCTGCAGTCCTTCGCCCAATGACCCTTTCCGCCACATCGGAAGCAAGTTCCTGGTTTAGATGTGGGTGACTTTGTTTCGTCTTTCTTGAAAGCGTTTTGTCTGAATGACGTGTCGTAGGGTTTCCGCGCTGCTCTTTGTTGTTTCTCTTTCTTTTCTGCCCTCGTTATTGCCCTCGATATTTTCTTCTCATCATCGGAGTCATCCGCAATGGGGTTAGCTTGATATTCGGCCACAACTTTCCATCCCAATGGACTTGAGTCAGCGATTTTAATCAATTTCTGCCTTTCGGTAAGAAGTTGAATACCTTCTCCTATTCTCATCCTCGCTATGTTTACATTGTCCAGTGTAATATTTGCACTGCCCAGGCAAGCGTCCGCTTCTCTGAGTTTTGTAATGACTTGGGCGTTTCCTCTATACTGCGCTTCATTCCCGTGTCTTTTAAACTTGTAAGTGCCGAAAATATTCTCTTCTATCTTGGCTAGCTGAGAAGACGAAAGTTCTTTTTGCGTGGTTTCCATTGAAGTTTGAAAGTTCTTGAAATTCTGATCCATCATGGTCTGCATGCTCGACAAAATTTGGTTCTGTGAAGATTCCACCGCTTTTTTAACCTCAGAGCTGATAATTCTTTGCATCTCAGGATTAACTTCGGTGTCCCCGATATCCTCCATAGTAATTTTGACTTGTCTTCTTAGAAGACGGGCTAGAACTGATTTCTCGTGCTATTCGAACACTTCTCTTAGACTCACGTCACGTGAGTTTAAACCTCAAATTTCATTGGATAACATTATTTCCGAACCAATAAGACAATTATTTTCCGCTAATCTCCGTACCGCGGAAAATATTAATTATTGACAAACAAGTTGGTGAAACAAGAATATCAGTAGTCTTGTTTAAAGTCATCATTTCGTTAGTTATATGGTCGGTATAATGACCTTGTCAGCAAATACAATTTATCATTGAGTCAAATGCTGACTGACGTTTTTCATACTAATTGTTATTCAATTATATGCAAACTAAATTGACGACGGATTTTTCTGTTATTTCTCGATCATAACAAGTAGTGCACAGCGGGTGTGACTGGTTGGCGGGGATGCTCATTCCACCATGGAACATTATCCCACCTCTGATGTTTTGGAGGTCCGTGTTTGTTCTGCTCCTATAAAGTATTGTTTTATGGACTTTTGAGCTTGAATACTGTTCGTTATCTCCATATATTTCATTTGTTTATTACCTGACTTGAATAACTTCTACATGAGAAGAAAATACTTGAAATGGCCTTCATCGTAATATTTAAATATATTGACGCTTTATCAATTAAGAATGATTAATTCCAAGCAAATTTCGACTCAATATATCCCAGTAACTGAAAATAGGTAAATTTAAAATCTGATGATTGATTTTGTAATTTCTACTAAGCTTTTTATTCAATGAGGCAAATTATGGATAAACATTGCATTTTTTTACCGCAATATGCATGCACATGTACAGTGGTAGAGAATATACATGTAATTATTTTCAACGAAGTGCATTGTATATTTGCCAACATACCAGGTTGATATTTTTACGTCTCCGGGCACCTGATAACACCTTTCATGTTTGAAAAGAAAATGTTTTCTCTACTTATGATCGTATTGTTTGAATTGACTTTTGTGCTTGAATATTGTTCGGATTTTTCATATTTTTCATCTTTAAGGTGCATGAAAGAGTTTTGAATTAGAGAATCTGAAAAATTGAGCTACATGTAATCGTTTTTCGTTTTTCTGCGTCAATAATTAATGTTCCACACAACTCAAAATATTATTTTTCATTATATTTCCAAAAAGTGCATTTGCTCTTTCATTCGATTTTGTTCTAATTATCACAAAATAGACTTTTAGGGAAAAAATTTTCTATAATATCATTGAAAAAAAAACGTACCAGTACATTTTCCCAAAACATTTAAATTTATATTCCATACGGATAATTAACATTAATACTTATTAATCTTTTTTACCTTGCCAAGGGCTTGAACCTCTGACTGATTTTTATGAAGTTTATAATGCCATGGCTTGTATCACCAAATGTCACTGCACATCCTTTCTTCCATTTCTCCTTCCTGCCATTCTTTGAACATACTGCATTCGCATGATCTGAAATGCTTTTATTATCAATAAATGACATTTCCTAAAATATGCTTTCTGATTGAAGCGTCAGGTAGACATTTGCTTTGTGCCTGATTTTTTGCACACAGCAGAACTCTGAAAGCTTTGTCGTTAACCTGAAACGATTACTTTGATTAAAAGCTCATTAAAACTATATTCCTATCAAGATAAGTTCTAGCTGATACGAATAAGTCCTTCACTTTTCCTGATATCACGTTTTTCTTGGAAAGAAATTGACATAAAATTCTTTGTTTTCAAGATTTTATATGTATAAAAAAGTATTTGGGAAGGTGGTCATATTTCATCAATCAAATTTGCAAATAGATGTATTTATTTAAAATAAAATATGTGTTTGTGTATACGCTCCAGACATCTCCAGAAATGACATGGATAAAATTGACTTTTGCATCTCAAAAAATACTTCCAAGACTTTCTTATTTTAATCACAATTTATCAAAAAAAAATTAAAAGACAAAAATAAACATTTAACGCAGCAAAAAAGTGTCTGTTTATTTTGATTCTTCAATTAATGATGTTATAACATAACGTATTAAGGCTTACGAAGTTGTTTTAATTTTCGTTTGCTCCTGAAATTCCATTAAGAATATCACCAATATGCGTGATTCCCGTTTTCAGATGCCTTATAACATGCTTATATGCAAAGCGACCAAAATTACCAATGCAATACTCTTTTGAGTTCCAATAGTTTTAAACTAAATTCATTATTAACATATTCAGTCCCATTTTCATATCATCGGAGGGGCTATGCAATATTAGTATTCTATATAACAAATCTGGCATGATCTCAAGATTGTAAACCAATGAACGGTGTAAAACGTTTTTTCTTGTAGATAACAAGAATCATTATTGTGTTAAGATGAGACTATGTATTCTATAAAAATTGGTATATGTGATTTTATTAATTATGGGGATAACAAACAGTATTCCAGCTCATAGTCCATATAAACGAAACATATCGGATGCAGAGCAAATACGGACCTCCAAAACACCCAGAGGGCGGGGACAAGGTGTCGTGAAAAGTTGAAGTCATAGCACTTACTATGTAGTTTTGTTGTTATATTACCAATCATGTCTTCTTTAGTAAATTATCCAAACAAACATATGAAGCAGAATTTGTGCAAAATCTTATGCGTTAAAAGAGGAAAACACTTGCTGTGACCTTCAACTCGACATTGAGATATATCGACGACGTACTATCAATTAACAATGGTTATTTTCATTCTTACGTCGATACGATATATCCTGGTAAGCTTGAGATAAAAGATACCACATAGTCTGACACATCTGTTTCATATTAAGATATTTTACTTGAAAAAGACGTTAAAGGTAATTTTACATCCAAGCTCTATGATAAACGTCGTGATTTTAAGTTTCCCTTACTTATGCAACAATATACCTTCATCGCCTGCATACGGAGTTTCCATATCTCAGTTTATTAGATACGCAAGAGCATAATCTACATATGAACAATTTTTACAACGAGGTAAATTATTCACAAACAAGTTGATGAATATCAGCAGTCTCGTGTAAAGTCATTATATCGTAAGTTCTATGGTCGATACCATGACCTTGTCAGCAAATACAATTTATCATGAAATCAAATGCTGACTGACGTTTTTCACATTAATTATTTATACACTGAATTGTCGACGGATTTTTTCATTTTTTCCCAATCATGACAAGGAGCACACGGCGGGTGTGACAGGTCGGTAGTTGATGCTCACTCCTCCATGGTACCTGATCCCATCTCTGATGTTCTGTGTTTGCTCTGCTCTCATTGTGTATTGTTTTATGGACTTTTGATTTTGAATACTGTTAGTTATCTCCATATTTTTATGTATTAAATAGATGTGTCACACTTTGTGATATCTTTTTTATCCAAGTTCACTGGAATATATCGAGTCGGTATATATAATGGAAGCAACTATTGATACTCCGTCGTCGATAAATATCAAGTTGAAGTGCACAGCAAATGTTTCTTCTTGTGTATACATGAACATTTGCTTTATCTAAATACAAAAAACGGGGCGCAATTCGTACCAATTGTAATTTCGACAGGTTTTTGAAAGCCATTATCTATATAATCTTCAAAGATAATGTCGAATAGAAATCAAGAAAATATTTTCGTCCTGAACCCCATGGTACTACATGTCTGGAAAAGCAAATGCAATGTAACAATTATGATTCTGTATTGATGGAACTATTTTAACTTTGAAAGATTTGCAAAATAATTTTTTTTTGCTCTTTAATTTATTTACATGTATGACTACAAACGTTAAGTTATTGAATGTAAAATGTTTGAAAATAAGTTTTTCCAACTCCTTGAGCCTTTTTGCAAATTGATATAATGAATACGTTTTAAAAGTATCACGATTTGAAATTTTTTATACAATTTATTCGAATATACTCATTAAATGTCGATTCAATATGACATTAAGTAAGAAAGTATCACAAAACCCCCAAACTTTTTGAAAAACTTGCATATAAATGAAATTCGAAAGATAAGTAACTCCTGTCTGGAAAGAAATGTTAAATAACTGCAGCAAGAGTTGTCTTTACTTACCAAATTATGTTTGTTTAGGCATGTCAAAATCAAATAAATATTTATTTCAAAGGTTGTCACTTTCAGGGTTCATTAGGGCTAAAAAGAAATGAAATAATAATATCGATTTTAAAGGGAAAAAAACTGATGTTTGAAATTGGCATATAAGATTTTTTTGTTTTAGCAATAAATAGGATTTACATGATATCACTTGTTAATATATATTATTATATTCAAGGAACACAGTGGTGTTTTTTAAGGATCAAATCTTAAAAGTATAGCTAATTTCAAAGAAAAATAGTTTATAGTCCATTTCTTTTCAGTATCTGTACTAAAGAGAAAATAGAAAAAAGTTTTTCTTATGCTTCAGGATTTCAACTGTAAATAAAATCATTTAATGCGTGTTTCCTTCTCACACATCATGTATCGATGATAGCTGGCGGGGATTATATTTTGGGCAAATTGGAAACAAAAAACTTAGTGGGAACTGTATGGAAGGGAATTACCGCCAAAAGTCTATGTATCTTGCTTTTATTCTTATTCTGCCTACTTCTTTATGCTTTGTTATTATTGTAATTATATGTCACTTTATTGTTTTCATATTCGTCTTTATTACATTTCACTT
>PRKT01000122.1:1132420-1156964 GCA_003671525.1 Saccostrea glomerata
AAAGTAGAATGAATTTACAAGAATAAAGCAACATAGAAGTAAGGACGAAATGAAGAAGGATAAAAGTTCGAAGTGAAATGTAATAAAGACGAATATGAAAACAATAAAGTGACATATAATTACAATAATAACAAAGCATAAAGAAGTAGGCAGAATAAGAATAAAAGCAAGATACATAGACTTTTGGCGGTAATTCCCTTCCATAGAACTGTATTTTGTCTTATCAAAACACTATTGAACCACAGGATTCAGAAAACAACGTTACATGTATATTCTGATTACACCTCGGATGACTGAGTCCTTGTTTGCTCTTCTTCAAATTTTGTACATATTGTTTAATGGACTTTTGAGCTTTAATACTGTTTGTTATCTCTATATGTTTTATTTCATCATTTATAAACAGCTTTTTATGCATTCATTGCAATTGGGATAGATTTCAGTTTAAGAAAAGATGATGGATTGTTATAAAAAAAAGTTTCCGAATTTATTCATACAGATGTACACCAGAATGTGTTTCACTAGAAAATCTAATGACACGATTTTGCCAGAAATACATGCATGAGATGCCGTAGTCAGAAATAATAACCATACGAACTGTCAAGAAGTGTTTGGCTTTTGAAGAAAAAAAAGATGGCGCATGCCGAATCTTGCGAGGCTGTTTTAGTTTTTTTGTGTTGATTTTAAAACTCATTTTTGTTTGTTCATATTTTAGGAAGTTTCATACTTTTTTCTCAATAACCACATTGACAAAATCATTGCTAATCACAGTTCCAACAGATTGAAGATACACAGGCAATATAATTTGTAAAATAGTAGGTAAACAACATCAGTATTATCTCTCTGATGAAAAACTTTCGGTAAGTATTATTCAAATATGAAACTGGCTTATATATTTTAGCCTTTTAATCTCTAAAAAAAGAATGATTGCAATATCTGTGAAAGAAACTAAAAAGAAAATGACCCATGTCACTCTTTCTATATACTAGTTTCTTAGGGAGGTTGTCGCTCTCAATATTTTTTTGTAAGTTGAGCTTTTCACAAGCTCTATAATTACTTAAATGAAACGAAACGGATGAGAAGAGTTTCGTTTGACAAAATTATATAAGTGTCTAAATGTAGTGCTTTTACAGTTATTGTTATACACACTGTAAATTACTAAATAGTACTTGTATGTTAAAGAAATATATTTGATGTTAAAACAAATAAGGATATGTGGACAAAAAGGAAATTTTTTGTGCTTAAATCTCTGAAGGATTTTTTTTTTTATTTCATAATATTTCAATTTAGAGTTATCGTATTGTTCGTTATTTTCGAGGTCTGGTCCAATTGAAAATTAACAAAATTGGGATAGGAGTTGCGCGTGATTCTTCATGATAAATAATGCGTCAAAGTGGCATTCCAGGCCGATGTTAATATTTTGTTTTGTAAATTGACAATCCTGTAAGGATTTCTATTCCAATACGATACACTATAGCTACTACTTCTTCTTCTATTGAGAGTTGAGTAAAATGTTGTAACTCTTGATGTTGGAAAAAGGATTAATTAGCAAGCTGTTCATTAACGGCCAATAAGGCTTCGGAACATGTTTATATGTGGGCATTTGTGCTTCAAACAAATATTTCTATGTCCCATTCCTTTTTATTTTCGTTAAAATTCCCCTTAAGTAAGAAAGTAATGACATAATTTTAATTCATAGTATGAATCCAATCAAATGTCGGGAAAGCATGTGATATTTAGAAAATCAGACGAAAAATGTTTTTATGTCTGTTCATAATTGTCATCTTTGTCACTTTATATCTATATATATTTAAAAACCTAAAGTAGACGCCCTATTTTTGCTTTCTAAAAATATAATTAAACTTCCCTATACTTAGTTTTCATTCGAAAAGCCCACACCCGGTTGGTCATAACTAAAGATTAAATAACCAATCGCGAGGCTATATACGCAGCTGTGTTCGTATGTAAAGGTTAAAGGTTATTTAAATTTACATAAACTCGATATAGGTCCACCAGCAAAAAGAATATTGTAAGGACAAAAAAAACATAATACACGCAGTTAATAAATGAATGAATCTCCTCAAAATATTTTTGTGAAGTAAATAGTAATCTAATGAATAGTAAAGATTGCAAAACCTGTAAATGTGAAAAGTGTTTCCCCTTAAAGATATACCGTAACTACGTTTCTGATTAATTATCACCTGTTAGAAAAAAAGACCTAAAAGTTTGAAGCATTTTTTGGAGAGAACAATGCAAACAATGCTTAAATTTTTATCGTGTACAGGAAAAGTTGTATGTTTCTGGTAGTAGATACAAAAGAAATATTTATTTATTTATTTTTGTTATATATAATTCAGATGATGATGATAAAATATTAGTGAACAAGGATGCTATTTGCTTTGTTGCTGACGTATCTTTTCCAGTACAATTGATTCTGATTGGTATTTGCATTTTCTAGACAAGTTTCCTCATCCTGGATAAATTGTCGATACAGAATAAATACCATTAAGGACCAATAGGGAAACAGTGTATTTTATAACGGACAAATAACGCCACTATCTATCAATGTCCTCCTCAGTATCATGTGCAATTCCACTTAGAAAATATTGAAAATCCAAGGATAATCGATTGCCCAAGTCCCAGATGCACAAATAATACAAGCTGATCTATCAATTTCTTGGTTTATCTTGTAAAAAAAAAACAAATGTATATGTAATAATTTTTAAGTATAAAATGATATGACGTATAATTATATAATTATATTATCAAATGAAAGACGATGGCTCAATGGCTATAAAATAAATCTCTCACACAATATAATTATCACAGAAAATAGCTCTCTGATTGTATAGCACTCTTTACAATTATTCATGAACCATAACGGACTAGACAAAAACTGGGGGGAAAAACAACATAAAAAATAAAAATATATTGGATCCCTGACTAGAAAGCAAAATGTAAAATAAAATGGTCAATCAAGTTAAAAATAAGCCTTAGAGTGAAAGATTAAATGTTTAAATAGTCCTCCATTTGCTTTCTTCTTTGACGGGAGAAAAAGAGTCCATAATTATATCTGGCAGACATAGAACGTCCGGGAGTTTTCTCTTTCCTCTCCTTGGTGTCGATATGGATGTAAATGGGCGTGTCTGCTTCCTGAAACACATAGCCACTCGAGGCCAGAACCAAGGTCTAAGGTCACGTTTGCTGTAGTCATTAGCGGTCAAAAATCGAATACAACTAGGGGCGATGCATTCCTCCCGATGGATTGGGATTATGTGTCTCATTTGGAATCCTGTCAAAAAATCATTTCCGATTTTATAATCTATATAGTACACTTATTTTTATATTTTTTAAACGTTCATAAATTGTAGTAATAACAGTATTTTTGCAAAATTCTTCTTTTAGTTTTATCGATATGTATATATATTGCAAAAATGTAAAGTACAGCCTTGAAGTTAAATATGGATTTATGTTATTTTTCAATTATAAATTATATTTGTTTTCTGAATTAGTTTATTTGAATTTTAAATTATATTCAGCATATCCAGAATAAATAAATAAAAAGATTATAACGTGTTTTAACCTATAACGATATTTACCTGGAGACCTTGAAACTGCTACTTTCAAAAGATACATGGCAATTTCGTTTTCTTTGAATTTCTTGGACAAAACCACAATTACTTTCTCACATCTAAAAAAAGAGGTAAAACGTTAAAAAAGAAACAATTGCAATCCAAAGTTTGTTTTCCCTAAAAAAAAAAAATGCAGTATCTGCAATTTCCTTTTTCATTCAAACACTTACCCATTTGTAATGATTTCAGATTCCTTTTGGTAATCCATTTCGATATCACCATCGCGTGATCTGATATGTAAACGAAGATTATGTTCTGACGATTCCAAATTGTCCGCCATTTCTTGTAAAAATAGTCTGTCCTCTTCTTTATCGTCTGCTATTACGTAAGCATCATATTGTTTAGTTATGGAGTCTGCAATTAAATTAATTTGAACTGTAAATCATTATATTCATTATTTTATTTCAATTTAGTTTATTTATCTTAAACTTTGAATTTTTAAAAATTATCAAAATAAAACCTTTTTCTTCAGGAATCATGTAATTTATTTTTCACATACCCATATTTTCTTTTTTCTATAATACCACTTTGGACCAGCTCAACAGTTTGTGTTATGACTGAAGCTTGTGATATTGAGTGTCGTTTTTATACACCACACTTTCCTTGGCTTAACATACTTCGTATTATACTATCATAAAAACGAGATCAATAGCCAAGCTTCCGTTGTTCTCATTGGCTGGAATAATACTATAAATAGAAAGGGGTCCATTCAGTTCATGTGTACCTTACTTATTTTACGAGGTATACACCCCCCTCTGAATACACTATTTAAATAATAAAGCTGACGTCCTTAAGACTTTGGCACTTTTTTACATCACGTGACTATTTAAAAAACCCTCGATAACCAATGGAAATTTTAATCCTTCCTGGTATTTATTTTTCATCTCAAAATTTAATTTTAGATCTTCAGTGCCTCTCGTGGATACACAATATTGATAAGGGCTTTATTGAATTTTTCAAGAACTTAATATTTCCTTTTGTGAAAAAGAAAGTACTGCAAAGCAAATCTAAAAGGAATCCCCATTGGATAATTTAACAAGTACGACTTTTGATTTTTACTATGTACTCTGGTCAAAGTATATATACTATAGGTCGAATACTTAGTGCATTTCAATTTTACGACCGTTTCGAGGAAATGATACTTCCATTTATTCACAGGTCACCATTATAGCTTCCTAGAATTCATGTTCAGAATTGCTACCGTCTTGTCAGTCTATAAGTATGTAGGTAGCTGTATATTGTCGATTTTCTGACGTTAATCGAAGGAATATACATTGCATTTTATGTTCAATTTGAAATTGCAGTTAAAAGTACAAACCAAAACTCTCCTTATAAACTAATATTCTAAGATTTTTACAGAAGTGAAGTCCTACATTGTGTTTTACTGACAGAAAGAACAGTTGTGTTAAAAAATATCAACATAGGAAATGTGACAGTGTTGATATATATTTTTGTGGAAAACAAGATATTTTGTGCAGACATCTGCACGCCTGTTTTAAGCTGAGGTTATTAATTTTTTTTTTTTTTTTATTAATTTCAGGAAGTTTTCTTTTTTTATCCATTATAACATAGACAATTTCATAATTAAGGGAAGGAAACAAAATCAATGTATGTTGTTTAAATAATGAAACGTTATCCCTTTAAGAGAAAGATGAACTTTAATACGAATTTTATATTGAAGTGTATGTACTGTTCATCTCTAAAACAAAGAAAACAACCTAAAATTTAAAATGTCTTTTCGTAGTTCTGAATAGAAAAGCCCCATCTCTTCCAGAAAAATTCCTTGTTTAATTTACGCAAAGAATGCGCTGCACATAATTAAGAAGGAATTTCCTGTATATATGTGAGGGAAGTTGAAGCTCTCTAGTTTTCTTAAGCTTTTCACAAGCACTGAATTGACACCAAAAGTAGTAAATTTTCATATGACTAATTTGTTTTTTTTTTGCGCCTAAATGTAGGACGTTTAACGAGTTGTTATTATTATTATTTACATTCGTGTTGTATGACATCAGTTATGAAAATCTGTTGGATGTTGGAACAAGATGTCAGATGTAGGTGTAAAGGAGGAAAATTTTCAGCTCATAATGTAAAGTGTAGAATATATTCTATAGAATGGATTTATATTTCTGTTTTTTTAAATAGTGAAACTGGAAATAATAATATATCAAAAGTTTCGAGTATACTTCAAAAATCGAATTTGATATACATTATTTAAATCTCTAACGTTTGAAGTATCTTCTTTCACATGAAAAATCAGAGAAATAAAGATATAAACCACGAAAGATTTAAAGTGTAAAATCAAATATTTAAGACACATTCATAAAGACCATTTATATTTTGAAATAATTTTTGAAAAGTTTTTCAATGGATTTTGTTGAAGTCGAGGATGAAAATGACATGTGCACTTGATTTTGGTCAGCTGTCCTTGATATTCTCCCTATTTAAAAAATAAATAGTATTTTCTGTAAAAGTAAATATTTCATCAAAAATAGAGAGAAAGAAAATCATGAAAATATCTCGCTAAATCGATTAATTGCCTATAAAATGTAATCACAAACAGGATAAAGCGTTTGTTAGGGAGAGAACACTCAAAAACTCGAGGATACTTGTACTAAACGTTAGAAATGTTAAGAGCAAAATGTATGCACTTTTTTGTAAAACAAAAATCTCACGTGACTGATGAAGCCTCCAATGTAAATCATTTAGGAAGAAGTGTAAAGAGCTATTGTATAATTTTTCCCTTGTAAATTTCTGAATTCGAACAAAAAGTGCAAATGCCTACAGATATAATACTATGTACCACAATAAATGACTTCGTATTAAGTAACTTGGCATAAAAAAGTTTCAGCATTCTAGTATACAGAGATAGTTTGAATAGTTATAAGAATGTGCAAAGAACTAACAAGGGCATTGCAGTAGTGTAGATATGAACAATATAAACATCTTTTTTTTTCTTTAATTTGTCTTTATTTTAAATTCTGCGGTATCTTGCACATATTATGAATTAGGAGGTTTATAAATCGACTTATTTCAGGGCCATATATGCATATTAGTTAAACGATTGTACACGCATGGTTTAATGCCTAGCTGTTTAAACATGTGTTTATTCATGAAATATGGAGATAAAGAATCGCAATCAAGCTCAGGGGTCCAACAGTACAAATTGTGAACAGAGCAAATAGGCACCTCTTAAAGGTTAGAAGTGGGATCAAGTGCCTTGGGGGATTAAGCATCCCCTGTCGAAGAGTCAAACCTGTGTGTGCTCCCGATCATGATCGGCAAAACCTACTTCAGCTAATTCAGAGTGTAAATAATGGCCTAGCAATTTGCGTGATGAGCATCAGTTAGCATTTAATTCAAATGATGAATTGAATTTCCTGACAAGGTCAACGTTTTATTGCAAAATGATGACTTTAAACGAGTCTGTTTATATCATTGATATGTTGATATTATTGATATTTTCGATTTATAAATTTACTTGTCAAACACTTGCATAATTATGTTTTTTTCATATTACAAAACATATTAACAGTCATCTATGTCAATAACATAGCAATACTTTTTTTCTTTTACTGTTTTAAAATAAAAATTTTAAGCAAGCATAAAACGTCTTTATTTTCATTATTTGAAATCTATATCAGTTTCTCTGCAGATGTCAAAAAAAAAAACCATTTGAATTTATATTTTTAATTATTTCTGTTAATTGTGACATTTCAGTTTTGTATTTTAGATAAACAAGTAAAACATTGTCCATTTTCTATCTCCTGCATATTAATACCACCCTCACTAACTCAAAAAAAATTATCTTCTGGGTAATGAGTTCAAGTCTGGATTGAATCTGAACATTTGATGATAATATACATGAAAAGAACAGTGAACCTAATCACCGATCTCTTTATGTATTATTGTAATACGATTTTTATTTTTAAAAAAATTAGCGGAAAGCATGTTAATTTGAGTTTAGGCTGGGTTATTGGCAGAGAATTTGTAAAAATGAGACCAATCGTCTGGCAACAAAAAAAATGAATCCCCCAGTCCCTTGAGCTCCTTGCGTGTACCTAACTGCCACACAGATTATATATTGAATTGAGATAAATTCTTAATTAAACACTATATGTAAAACTACCTTATATTAGGCATGCTTATAACGTAATGTGGGTATGACACAACCATTTACCACAAACTAATAACAGAAGGAAATATGAAGGATAAAGATCCTTTTATTTGGACCAGAACTTTTCAAAAGATATGAATAAGAATATTACGTTTGGTATGATTGTTTCCCGCGATATTGTGATAATGAGTATACTAATGTCTGTTAGCACGAACATTAAAATAAAAGAATATCTGTGTTTGGGCAATGAATTTAAAGACAGATATTTCTATAACTTTAATATAACACCCATTTAAACTGTATGTATAGCTCTAACACAAGGAAGATATTTCATACATTGTATTTGGTCAAGAAAAATTATCAACATAGCAATAAAACATAGAATACATGTACATGTATGATATTTTTTTTCCTCGGCTTCGGGAAGGGGGAATTTTACGCTCTTTGTTGCTGTGTGATGAATGGTATTATAAATATTTTTTATTATTTACAGGAAGACATAAAAAACAAGGATGTTAGAATGAAAAGGTTAAAAATTATCAAGTGAACGGACAAATGGGCTTCATTATGACCCCTACATCACAGGCACCTTATGTTTCAAATAATTTTCGTTATATGAAATATATGGAGATAAGGAACAGTATTCAAGCTCAAAAGAATATCAAACAATACAAACATACGAAGAGCATGTTCTTGTGCATCAAATCAACTGAGAGATATAAACCCCATATATACTGTTAGTAAAAATGAATGTATGGAATTACTCTGCTAACTTATGTGATTGATTGGTATCAATTTGAACAGAAATATAGATTCATGACACATCCCTCAAGACCAGTGTTGAAACCATCAGAATCAGGTGCCAATGGGAGGCATTCATCCTTTATCGATCATGCACACCTGCCATGTGCTCTTTATCATGATCGGACCAACAGAGAACCCGTTGGCATTTCTTTGTGAAAATAATGGCCTTACAGTTTATGAAAAATTACAGTCAAAATTCGACTGATTTGTTGCATTTGCTAAAAAGGTCATTGTATCGACTAAATAATTTGCGAAATGTTGACTGTATGTGAAACTGTTAAAATCATTGTTTCATAAACTTTAAACTATAGTTTGCTTTATTTTAGAAATTGTTTGTAAGCAGAGTATGGTCTCAAAATTTGTCCAATAAATGAAAAGAAGAGAAACACTTGCTGTGGCCTTAAACTCGTCTTTATGATATATCGACGACGTTTTGTCAATTAACAATGGTCATTTTCGGTCTTATGTCGATACTGCATATCCTGGTGAGCTTGAGATAAATGATACAAAATGGTCTGACACATCTGTTTCATATTTGTTTATTTTACTTGAAAAAGACGTTAATGGAAATCTAACACCAAAGCTCTATGATCAATGTGATGATCTTAAATTTACAATCGTCAACTTCTCTTAATCAAGCAGCAATATACCTTCATCACATGCATACGAAGTAAATAAATCACATTTGATTCGATACGCAAGAGCATGCTCTCCGCATGAACAATTTTTGAAAAGAAGTAAATTATTGACAAACAATTTGATGAAAGAAAAATATCAGCAGTCTCGTCTAAGGTCAGCATTTCGTAAGTTTTATGGTCGATACAATGACCTTGTCAGCATATACAATATACCATCGATTCAAATGCTGACTGTCGTTTTTCATACTAATTGTTAGTCCATTATTTATACATGTACACTGAATTGACGACGGATTTTTCCGTTATTTCCCGATCATGATAAGGAGCATACGGCGGGTGTGAACTGTCGGCAGGTGATGCTCACTCCTCCATGGCACCCGATTCCACCCCTTATGTTTTGGATTTTGCTCTACTCCTATTTTGTATTGTTTTATCAAAAACAAGACATGACGATTGGTTTATTGACTTTTGATCTTGAATACTGTTTGATATCTCAATAATTATGTTTCATTCTCTTCAATGTCTTATCAACTTGGAAACTAACTCCATATGTAGGTGATATTGAATATTGCTACACAAATAAGGGAAGCTGACCATAAAAAAGTTTATGATATCACGTTTATAATAAATTTTTGTTTTTAAGTTAGAACTAAAGTGTTTTTGTAGTAGAATATCCAGATTTGATACAGCTGTAACAGGCCCTTTACGTACTATAGCATCTTTTATTTTGAGTCGAAAGGAAATGTCAAACCCTCGTAGGAATAGATAAGAATATTTTCATTTGAAGAAAAAAAAGTCGTCGATATATATAAATGGTGAAATGAAAGCCCCAGCAAGAGGCTTTTTCTTTTCATAACATAGTTTTTGATAAATTTTGCTTCATTTAAATGCAAAATAGGTCTGCTGATAACGGGGCGCAATAGTGCGACTGATTTTTGGAATACTTGGTCAACGTAAACTACGTAAATTTAGATGTTGTCAATCAGAAACTGGATTATCTTTTTAATAAATATCGGAGTATTTGTGTGCAGAATTAGACTGTTTTATGAAATGCTCCTGCAAATGACCATTGAAAAGATAAGTAAATGTATGAGTTCCATCTTTGTTGAAAGGGTAGTCTCTATGATGTCCAAAAGTGTGGACTTAAATTTATTATGGGGAGTGGGTTTTTTTTAAAATGTTGAAAAGTCATTTGTTTTGATTTTGATGATCTTGAGTTCAATTTTCCCAAAAGTTCCTTGGAGTTTATACTTTTTTCTATCTTGTACTATTGCTTCATGTCAATAAAAGTTCATAGCACAATAGTTAATATCAGATTTAAGCAGAGCAGTGAACAATTAGCATTTGGCATTAAGCAGTTGGTTGTCGAATTTAGAATTCCCTAGTGTTACCAGATAAACATTATCATATTATTTTACATTTTTTGAATTTCTATTATTCCTTTTTCTTTCGATATTGGAAAGGAAATTTTTGTTCAGTTAGCAAACCAGGTTCTAATTTTAACTACATTTTTAAAGTTTAATTGTAATTACTGTTCTGTATAAAACTATGCATAAAATCATAAGTTACACAGAATAGTCATATTCTTTAACTTGTGAAAATAACAAAAATCTTTATCTTTAATGGAAGACATTTAAGTTTATTTATATAACCTTTCCGGACTTATGTGAAATGTAAAGTTCACCAGCTGTAATTGTCAGTGTAGGATTTCGTTTTCCCTTGAGAGGCTTAGGCATAAATCTTTACATTCCTCTAATTGGGATATTTTCATGCCAAACATGTTCAATCTCACATCGATCCTATTATGTAGATTTCTGAACAGTGAAAATAATAGATATAGGATTTTAAAGGTTTTATGTACAACACATCCTGAAACATGAATATAGTGCTTTCCGTAATGTAAATGGACATTAAACCAAATAAACTTCGGTTATTATCCAATAAAGAGTTCATTGGAAAGGAAGGGGATTTTGTGTTCTCATTTATATGGAAAATTGTGTGGAGTATGTTTATTAAAATGACATCGATATTTCGTGATTTTTGTACCTTATTTCGTATCATATGTTAGATGGCAATGTTAAATATCAATAGGACTTGGAAAATTCCAACAGGAATTAAACTTTTTCAATAGTTGTAAACCTTTGATTTTTTTAAATTAAATTCATAAGATGAAAAACCTCAGAAGCAATTCAAAGAAAATGATTAAATAAGTAGTTTATAAATACTTCCAAGAAAATTTGATTTTTCACTTTAGTATAATGAAATAAAAAATAACCAGGAGAAACCAGAAAGCAGTCAATGCAAACCATAAAGAAATCACTTGGGTGGTTTGGAATTCCTTTTTTAATATACCATTATCGTTTATGCCACCTGATGTCAGATTTCTTGGATTCAACTGACATTTAAATATGTCATTTGGATCCAAGCGAAAGTCACCATTCACGAATTGTGTATAACTATGAATTGTGTATGTGTATATGTCTCTAATATAAACTTCACGGTCTGATTCTTGTAGAAACAACCTACGTTTGACATCCAGGAAGAGATATTTGTCAGTTTGTACGTGATGTTCTTCAGGTAAACAAACTGAAATTGTTGCCAAAAGCTAAAACTTTAGTAGGACATAATCCAGACAAGAACAAAAACATAGAAAATGGAGGAATTGATTGGCCTACAAAAGTAACCCACTTCCCTACCCTTAAAAAATGTTTAAAAAAGATTTCTTTAATAAGTAAATGTTAATTTTCTTGGTCTACCAGGGTTTTTTTTTCTTTCTCTCTTTGCTGGATTCCGCTGCTTTTTCTTGTATTTTTTTAAACAAATAGTACGTGTGTAGGAAGTTTTAAAAATACAGAGTGTCTGAAATATCACCAGTTCTTACAGTACCTTGACTATTCTCTTCCATCTTTGCAAGCCAGGGGTTTTCGGTCCGCTTCACTCCCCACAAACTCGTGTGGAGTGAAGCGCCCCACGAACCGAAAACCCTTGGCTTGCGAAGATGATATTCTTTTAAAATAGGGGTTTTTTGTCATTAAAACGAGCATCAAATTCGAAAAAAAAATTGCAGACAAGAATTAAGAAACTTTTAAAATATCAATTTGATTAATTCATGAAAACTGTATACTTCATAAAAAGTATACATAGCATTGTCTTTTGGTAAAAATTAAGCATAAAGTTATGCATATTTGAAATTAAACTAGAGGCACTGTGAGCAATTTGGACCCCTCCCTCCCCGCCTCCAATCTGGTTATAACGGTAAAGTTCGAGCGTTTTGCTCTGGAGGACCCGTAATAAGTGTCAGAACAAAAAGTAAAATAGAAGATGCACAATGGTATTACGAAATAAAGAATCTGTGAAAGTATCATTAAATCTTATTCAGTGATATAGGAGGAGTTGCGAATAAGAGCTGGGAACCCTTCAATATTGATAGAAATAAAAGCAGTGTTCATGTTTTGCTCTGGGAAACCCAAAATATTTGTCATATCAAAATGTTAAATAGGAGGTCACAATTGCACTATGTAATAACAAAGATTCTGTGAAAGACTTATTAAATTTCATTCGGTGGTAAAGAAGGAGTTGCGGATAAGATAAGGGTATCAAAAAGCGTAACAGACGAACGGAGAGGACGGGTGGACAGACATCCCGATCACTATATACCCTCAAACTTTTCAGGCGGGGGTACTAGTATATAACTAGAGGTACTGTGAGCACTGAGCTCACTAAAATTAATGATACCCCCATCTCCCATATGATTGTAATGGCTTCTGATAAGTTTCTGTTTTGCTCTAGGAGTTCTGAAATAAGTGTCGGATCAAAAAATATTTACATTTCCAATGTCTTTGTTCGAGATAAAATTACAAATAGTTAATGTAATTTATTTCTACATCAATGTACTGGATCATCAATAGGCGCGGTTAAAAAAATCACGTGCAGGGCGGGAAAAAAAACGGGGTCTGTAGCACGTGGATTGGCCGAATCAATGGCATGTAAATATAAGGAATAACTGTCAGATTTTTCTATTTCATGAGGATCATCAATCGATTGGCTTGCGTGATAATTTTATGCATAAACGCCTTCGGCGTTTATGCAAATTATCACGCAAGCCAATCGATTAATCACATCATGAAATAAAAAAAAATTAAACAGTTATAATTATATTCCTTAAGAAAAATAGGAGGTGCACAAGGGCATTGTATGTTATGAAAAAATTTTGTGAAAGTATCATCAAATTTTATTTAGTACGTAGTGGTATAGGAGGAGTTGCAGATAGGAGCTGGGTACATTTCAATTTCTATAGAAATAATGGCAGTGTCCATGTTTTGCTATGGTAAACCCGGAATATGTGTCTGATAAAAATTGAAATAGGAACTGACCATGCAATGGCACTATAACAAAAATATAAAGTTAGAAATATAAAAAAAAAATTCATGGAAAACGTACATTTCTTCAGTTAGGATTCCGCATAAACATTTATGTCTGATATTTAAACTAAAAATTTATCCCCCAAAAAATTTAAAAAAAAAAAAAGAAAGAAAGAAAACACGAAACTATGGATCTTGAGAAGATAATGTAGCTTACTGATGCCCCTGTACATTTTTCAAACGTAAGTTCGAGCAGTGGTAAATAAAGATTCCTTCCTGCTGGTCTGAAGAAAAAGGAATGGGGTCGATGATGACGCTATAATTATAATGTGATGACGATTAAACAATTGTGTGTTGACGATGATGTAATGCGGCGATATGATGATAATGGCAGGATTGATCGACCTTGCGATGATTATCAGATACGAAAGTGATGGTATAAATAGAGGATATTCAATATTTTATTATTATTATTATTATTATTTTATTAATTTATAAAGCGCAAAATTACATATAGTTTCTATGCGCTGTACAATGGTTTTGCTAATATTAAAAAACAATATATCAATAAAACCTATGAATCTGTTATGGAAAGTAAATAATCGATAAAACAAAAGGGACCTTAAATAAAACATGGTAGTAAGATGAAATTGGTTAACGTAGACAAGGCAAAATAAAATGAAAATAAAAACTGTTATGTACACAGGAAAATACTTCTGAAGTTGAGTTTACGAGAGGTAACACAAGGAGTCCTAGGTGTAATGCTGGAATTTTACATTAATAGATTATATTCACGCTTGAACAAGAGTGTTTTTTAGGTTCTTGCGGAATGAACCATGTGCTTAAAGCTCTCGTAGTTATAAAGGCAGGTTGTTCCACAGTTGTGCGCCTAATGTGCTTATGGCTCTTGCACCATATTTGTTCGATGATTTCTTTGCTATTACTTTCCATTTGTCAGACGATGATCTTAAAGTCCTTTGTGGCTGATAAGTAGGACATAACTCTCTCATATATGGTGATGCTGAGGAGGAGTGTAGAGACTTGTGCATGGTTGTCAGCACTTTAAACACAACACGTTGTTTTACAGGCAGCCAGTTCAGTTGTTGAAGTACTGGCGTGATATGCTGTCTGTAGCATGTTTTTGTGAGACAACGCGCAGCATTGTTCTGAGCCACTTGTAATCGGTGCATGGTTCGATCGGTTATGCCAAGCAGAAGGGCATTCTGATAGTCGAGATGGGATACGACTGTTGCATTGATGACCTTTTTGTAGATGAATATGGAATTTATTTCACGAGTGGGACAGAATTTTTTAAAAATATTTTCACGAGTGCGAAGCACGGGTGATATATGAAAAAAAAAATCTTGTCTCAACTACAAAACATTGAATTTTCTGTTAATTAATTTTTTTTCCTTTGTCTGTGTCTTTTCGTTGGGGATCATTGGCAGTTTGATTTTCTATCAGAATGGTTTACTTACTCTTTCTCTGTCATATAACAGGCCAAGGAATGATTTTCTTCACTCATTGTTATGGGAAGGAAAATCGAGAGTTTTACCGCACTTTTGATATTTGTCACACTGTGAAAGAAATCAATTTTGATATCCTTTCACACTGCAGAACTGTACCTCTCCGAAAAAATATACATGTATTGACAGACCGGAGTGCTACAGTGCCACCCATTGAAAAAACTGTATATTTCGGTATTGTACGCAGTGGCCATCTTCGCTAGCCAAGGGTTTCTGATACGCTACTCTCCTCGGATTTTGAGGAGAGTAGCGTACTAGTATCAGAAACCCTTGGCTAGCGAAGATGCGCAGTGGCAAACTATTATTGAAAGTATAAAAAATAAGTGATAAAAGTTAAACCTATTTATGTATAACAAATAATAAAATTCTTTGATTTCAGAATATTCCTGCTGGTTCTACTTTGTCGAATTAAATTCACTCCTAACAACATAAAAAATAGCATGACTAATCTTATGTATTTATGCACAATTTAAAATCAAAATTGCAGCTAGACACCCCCCTCGAAAAACGGTGCTACATATCCCTGATTATTAGAATAGGAGTGGCGGATCCAGACATTTTAGAACGAGGGTTGGGGGAGAGCAATAGTCGCATCGTCGCGAACTACAGCCAAAATGTACGATCCTTTCCCATTCTGGAGACAGCTTCATGCATAAGAGGACACGGGCCCGTGGCTTGAGACGATGCAACAGTCGTGGGTCTTTGCCTTTACCCCCCAGGATTTTTGAGTTTGGCCGTGTTTTTTTTTTTTTTTGCTTATCAACTTTTTCAGGTAAGTAAAAAAAATTCTCTTGCTGCTCTCCTCCCTCCCCCTTTCAAAAACGATGCTACGTCACTGAAATAATGATGATTTATCAAAAACTGAAGACTGGAAAAAAATGAACTTTTTAAAAAATGAAATTTATAATACATATGTGAAACATGAAAGTCCTAGTATCTATACCGTTCAAAAGTTATATGACCAAAGTAAAAGTTTAAAAATTTTGTGGAAAAGTGGGTCAAACTCAAAGGTCAAGGTCAAAAGGTCATGTTTGGTGAAACCCATAGAAAGTTCTTGTCACAAGGAATACACATGTGACATATGAAAGCCTTAGTTCCACTAAATAAAAAGTTATGGGCAAGGTTCAAGTTATTGCGGACAAACAGACAGACAGACGGACGGACATGCACGACAAATACTATATACCCCCAAATCTTCGATTACGGGGGGCATAAAAGAAATAAACTTTTTCGTCATCCGGTTATATTACCGTATAATGAAGTAAAACGCAATGAAAGTAATTAAAATTTGGATTGGTTTAAACATCTACCAACCATCCGTTTCTCTAACAGAGATTAGTCTTTCTTTTATTGATTTATTCAGCAGACTCATGATAACAACTTAAACCAAGTTTTAATGAAGGTAAAAATTACCATGTTATGTAATAGCAAAAGAAAGAAATCACGTACAGACACTTTTTACTGGACCTAGAATATCAAACCTAGATAAAGTAGGACATTTTTTTTAAACAGAGGAATAAGTTACCGGGTGTGTCTACACTGGTATATCAAGTGCAATGCACTAAATTTTAAAATAAAAATGTTCTACAAATGAAAAAAGGGGATTATTTAATTATTGATTGACTTAACAATTTATTGCTTGACGCACCATGAGAGGAAAGAATGCAATGAAATATTAAACTGAGTACTTTGTAGTCATGATAAATAATATATAGGCCTGATTTAATACAGGAAACGAATTTCAATGATTCGTTACATTGATTTTCCTATCGCACGAAAATATCAGTTGATTTATAAAAATTAATTATTAATTCGGTGATCTTTTGAATTGCTACACATTATGCTTGTATTTTTTTCGTTTGGTCTCATTATACATGTATGAATGAAGATGACTAAAAAATATAAGAAGTTCAGGTAAAATGTCATAAATGCTACCGGCGCCATTATTAATTATTGTTTGCCACTCTCGAATCCAATACAAATTGTTGAACAACTTTATTCTACTATAATACTTTTGTGACCTTTGTTTGAAAATTGTCAACTATTTTATAGAGGTGATCACTGATATAGCTCCTTGTCAGTTACTACATGTAGTAAATAAGTATTAACTGCATACAGGTCCATAGAACATACTAAACCCACCCACCCCTTTTATCCAAAGATTTTTTTTTTTGCAATACATGCAGTTTGCAATATATCAATTTTATTTACATTACACTACAGGCACGTAGTAACCAGGGGGGAGAAGGGCTGGCCCCCCACTTTTTTTCCCTTCATCACTTATACTATAGGAAATGTACATTGAAAGGCTGCCCCCCCCCCCTCCCCCCCAAGTTTTTGTTTTATAAGGAAAATGTAGTATGTAGCACGAAATAGGATTTTCGACTTTGGGCAACTATCTTTGGTTTACCTTCATTTTTATTTTTATTTTCTTTTTTTTTTTTTTTGCTTGTCAACTTTTTCAGGTAAGTAAAAAAAAAATTCTCTTGTTGGCCCCCCACATTAACAAACGAAAACGATGCTACGAGGCTGCGTTAAGTCACGGTAATTGCCTTTTACTTTTTTTTGTGCATGTAAGTTTGAATACAGGTAAATTCCAGCTTTAGATAAAGAAAATTTAGAGGTCCATTTACACTCCGAACCCCATGGTCTCACGATTGAAATTGAAAGTTTGTTTTCGAGTTTGTATAGTTAAGGACGGTTTTTAGAGGGCTTGTCGTTTTTGACCGGCAAGTGGTGGAATCTTAATATAAGTGTAAGAGTTCTCGAAGGAGCGTTAAACAAACAAAAAAAACCTTTTTTTTAATCTTTTGTCATGATGTGAAATCCGAATAATACAAAGGACGAGTTGCTTCATTGATTACTTAACCGATAGGTGGTGCTTTAATCGCCTGAAAGGAAAATACCGTAAGTGTTGTTAAATATTGTTTAAATTTTACCTATTATGATGTGTATTACATAATTTTTTTTAATAATGTGAAAATTCAGTAATTTTTTTTATTTTTTATTCCATATTCTTTCGCTTTGGTAGGAAGTTAGATGGTCTATACGTGACGCGAATGACACCGCCTGTGCATTGGTTAATGTTATTTGGGTTTAATTAACATGATTAAAAGATAGTTAGATACATACATATAAAACCAAATTTCTCTAAAGTTACTTTATGTTTTAGAATTAACTTGAGACCTGTTATTATAGTTTCGTGTTTGTATTTGAGTCAGTTTTATATATGTGTCAAATTATCCCCCTTTGAATGAAAAATAGTTTGATATTTAAAAAAATTCTATTTATTTTCAAAGGTCATCATGTCTTACATGCTTCAACATCTTCACAATGGCTGGCAGGTTGACCAGGCCATATTGGCAGAGGAGGATCGCGTGGTGGTGATAAGATTTGGACACGACTGGGACCCATCGTGTATGGTGATGGACGAAACCCTGTACAAGTGTGCTGAAAAAATGAAAAACTTCGCTGTGGTTTACCTAGTGGATATTTCAGAAGTGCCAGACTTCAACAAAATGTATGAATTGTATGACCCTTGCACCATAATGTTTTTCTACAGAAACAAACACATCATGATAGACTTGGGAACCGGTAACAACAATAAAATAAACTGGTCGATGGAAGATGTGCAGGAATTTATTGACATTGTGGAAACCGTATTTAGAGGAGCGAGAAAGGGAAGAGGTCTGGTGATATCACCCAAAGACTACTCTACAAAATACAGATACTGACGACTGTTCATTTTATCACTTCCAGAATCATTCATGTACTGTATCATTGAAATTAGATCAAAATCGATTATAGATGTACCCCTTACAAACATCGCATTTTGTACAGTACACATCGATATATGTTATATATTGTATGATTTTACCATCCTAAAAGAGAGAATCTCAGTTTTTTGTAAAATTATTGCAGATATATCTAGTAGTATAAATTTGTTTTATTAAAATACTTTCAGGTTGTTTTATCAGTATCAAAAAAATATTTTGTAAAAAAAAAAATTTTGACGCAACTCCAGCTGTTCATCTTTAATTTGACTGTACAATAAAATTGCCATACAATTTCATATTAAGCATTTGTTAAATATTAATGTTTACTATAACATGTATAAGTCTGTCATAGGTATCTTAAATAAGTAATCAATATTAAATGGAAATGTCATGCTAAAGATATGAATGATCAGATACGGAATCAAACCAGTGTTTGATGGTTTCCTGGGGTCTGTTTTACTAAAGAATTAACAACTAAGACAAAAAAATTGATTAAAATTATTTAAAAAGAATGCATCTGTTAAAAATTGCTTGCATTGATTAAAATATTTTTCGATTTGAAAAAAGAATTAAGCAATTTTAAATGACTGTAATAAAAAAGATATTACTGGTAGCAAAATTACATTAATTTTTGGTCTTAGTAGTAAGTGCTTTTGAAAAATGGGACTTTGAACCCTAAACTTGGACTCTAACAATAGAGCTATATGACCAAAAAGAAAATCTTGACAGACACATTCCATCTCCATGTCTTTTCCCTTAAAGACACCAACCCTGATTTTCCTCTGAATTTTCTTTTACCTGCCACAATGGCAATCTTGTGTTATTGCACAGAATGTAACAGGAAGAAAACAAGAGGCCCAAGGGCCTTGAATCCCTCTTCTGATAAATTGTACAATCTATCATTTCTATTTGAAGCCTCTAACCCTAAGTATCCTAAGACCCAAATTGCATCAACCAACAAAGTTTGATGATTCTTAGCCAATTAGGACTGAAGATATTTTTTATAATAAAGCTATAAAAAAAACCATAAGTACGTCACAGTGACCTACTTTAAGATTGAAGTTTTCTGAGGACTCAAGATGCATTAATAGACAAATATTGAAGATTCTAAGCCAAGAAGTATTTGAGATATTTAAAAGTAGGTCACCGTGACCTACTTTTTTGTCTCCATTCTTTGAAAACCCAAGATACATCAACTGACAAAGTTTGATGATTCTAAGCCAATAAGTACCTGAGATATTCAAAAGTAGGTCACCATGACCTACTTTTTGGTCGACATTCTCGGAAAACCAAATGTGCCCCAACTGACAAAGTTTAACAATTCTAGGTCAACCAGTACTTGAGATATGAAAATATAGCCATAAAATGTCAAAAGTAGGTCAAGGTGATGTAATTTTTGGTTTGCAATCCCCGAAAACTTCAAGATGCATCAACTGAAAAAGTTTGATGATTCTAAGCCAATATGTACCTGATACAATGTATATACTTAAATATACCCTTAAAATGTCAAAAGTAGGTCATCATGACCTACTTTTTGGTCGACATTCTCTAAAAACCCAAGATGCATCAACAAACAAAGTTTGATGATTCTAAACCAGTTAGTACCATTGATACTTAAATACAGCCTTGAAATGTCAAAAATTAGGTCACCGTGACCTATTTTCTAGACATCATTCTCCGAAAACCCAAGATGCATCAACTGATGAAGTTTGATGATTCTAAGCCAATAAATACCTAAGATACTTACCGGGTAAATAAAGCCATAAAATATCGAAAGTAGGTCACAGTGACCTACTTTTTGGACAACATTCTCTGAAAACCCAAGATGCATCAACATACAAAGTTTGATGATTCTAAGCCAATAAGTATCGTAGATACTTAAATAAAGCCATAAAATGTAAAAAGTAGGTCACCGTGACCTACTTTTTGGTTGTTACTCTCCGAAAAACCCAAGATGCATCAACTCACAAAGTTTGATGATTCTAATCCTCTCAGTGTCTGAAATAATTGGATTAAATGTTTTAAAAAGAATTAGTCATAAAGTTCAAAAAGTAGGTCATGGTGACCTACTTTTAAGTTGACGTTGTTCAAGGACCCAAGATGCACCAACTGACAAAGTTTGATGATCATAGGACTTAAAGTGTCCAAAATATGCCTTCAAATCAATTTGAAAACAAATGCCCACAAAATTTTAAAAGTAGGTCACTGTGACCTACTTTTGAGTTTACATGATGTGAAGTCCTAAGATGCATCAACTTACAAGATTTGATGATCCTAATCCTTATAGTAAGCAAAATATAAACGTTTTTATTATTTGTAAATTTAGGTCAACTTTGAAGTGACCTTGAGACCACGCCCTTTGCCCAAGGTGATGCCTTGAACAATTTTTAATCTTCGACATATCTTGATCCTTGTATGTAAGTTTGGTGAAAATCTGCCGGGTGGTTCTGGAGAAGATTTTTTAGCAACCAGTACTTTTGGTTTTGTTTTCCTGATTATCTCCCCTTGTTTAAGGGTCCCAACCCTTATTTTAGTATAAATGGTAGCCCTTGCGCCAAGGATACCCTGTGACAAATTTGACACTGATTGGCCAATGGGTTCTTGAGTTATGGCCCATATTCTAAAAAGTTAACGCACACCGCACAAATGGCCATAGCATTAGCTCTTTGAGCCTTTGGCTCAGAAGAGCTAAAAATGAGACAGATCAAATCGGAATACAAACTCAAGTCCCTGACCTTCAGGCCAGTGCACCACCAACAACCTTACCTGTCTCATGACTGCCACAAATACTGAAGAGTATTGTTCAATTGACAAGGAACATTTGTTTTTAGTAATGCAAAATTATATGTTCATTTGATTTTAAACTTCCAGAAAGCATCAAAAACAAATATTATAGTACTATTTTACATTATGATGAATCAATTGATTGCTTCGGTATCACAAAATTAAGTACAACTACAAATCCATCATGCTATAAGACTTGAGACATTGACAGAGTGGCATTTGAGTAAAAGGAAAGATAACTCTGGGTAGAAATACTGGGTAGGCAAACTTGCATTTTTCCAAGTTAACCAAATTACTATCAGGTCAATTAAACTTTCTACCTGAACTTCTAAAATCAAAGACTTGACATATGGTGAGACATCTTTCTACCATTAAATGGATCAATATGTACCAATATATAGTTGCTACATACAGTAAAACACCCTTACAGAGAACACACTTATGATGAATGAAAGCTTACAGTGAATTGATTTTCATTCACCATGACTTAAGTTTAAAAAAAAAATGTATATTGTAAACTTAACAGATATAATGAATTATACTTATAACAAAGCATAATTGTCTGTCCATGGCACTTACCTGGGTAGTTATAAACAAGTCATGTTTTACTGACAATTATGTATGATTCAAATAAGTACAATAAATAGTAAAGCCATTTTCTCAAATTTACTTGCCAGGTACACCTGTTTATTATATAAAAGGAATATTAAAAAAAGGTTACAAAAATATTTTGGCACATTGAAAGCTCATAGCAAAAAATTGTTAAGCATCAAGATTTCCTTCTATTTTTGGAGAACAGATGTTTAAATTTCTCGTAAGCAGCAGTACTGATAATTGTCTCCACTAAATAGGAATGTCCATCCTCACCGTCTCTTGTTGAAAGCACTGTGGCATTTTTATACAACCAACTGTAAATACACAAAAGTTAAAAAAAATTGTCAACTACTATTACATTAGCAAAAGCATAAATTACAGTGGAGCTTCATTTATCTGGACGCTTTGGTTCCTAGTCAATTTGTCCGGATATGTGAAGCGTCCGGATACCTGATTCACCAGTTAAACAGGACAAAATAACATTTAAAAATTCTGTCCCGGCGAAAAATCGTCCGGATACTGAAGTATCCAGATATCTGGGGTCCGGATATCTGAAGGTCCACTGTATATGAACCTGAGTAAGACCATGAAAACAAAAATGGATAAAATTTTAAGGGTATTTGTTTTTCTGTAAACCACAGCATTTTAGCCTTAACTGTACTTTCTGAACTACAATGAATATAGGCAGGTTCAATTTTGGTGTAGCCATCTTCGGGTCAAGGTCAAGACAATGGTAAAAAACTCATCACAAAAAATTATCAAGGAAAAGAAAATTCCTAAAACTTTACAGACACTTTTCTCTTCACAATGACAAACATACTGTGGTTTCATTAATATTCGTGGGCATCAATTTTCGTGGATTTAGTAAAATTCACAGTTTCGTGGATACGTAAATTCGTGGATAATGGTCCTTACAGAAAAAAAGGTCTATCTTTTCATTTTTTCTTTCGTCGTTATGCTTTGGCGGGAACATTGTGTCATTTACAATGTTAGGGTACGTAGATATCTTTTAAGAAAATTACTAACAGGAGAAAACTCTTTAATTATTCATTTATCTCCATTGACTTTTCAAAAGTCGGAACCTTCAACAGTAAATTATTCCTTTAATTCGCAAGTGTGGAATACAGACAGAAATTATGATCGCAAGTGTGGAATACAGACGGTAATTACGTTGCAACAGGATATTAAAAGTAACAACAATTAAGTATTATTTCAATTCACAAAATGGCGTTAGTTACTCATTTTCACATGCACGGCATGTTTCGAGACTTGACAGAGACATCCAGACCCCTTGTTTGAAGATCTCGGAACAAACACATTTACGTGCGATCATGCGCGATGGGTACAACATCCGCTTAAACAATTATTATGAAGGACAATAATTCAGCCATGAATGACAGGACTTTCGCAGCATACATGTATACCCATTACCTCATGTTTAACAAAAATATGTTTCTAAGCAAACAGATAAAATTCAAATACCTTTAAATTGTGTTGATGATTTGTATGAATTTAGCATGTTTTTAACGACAGAGAGTAATAAATTATTTCTATCAGATTTTCTATATAATGGTAATTTGTTGTTTACACTGTACAGGTGATAATTGGGGTTTGGACACTTTAATTGTTTGAGAAAACAATTAAACACATTTACGCCTGATTATCATGCTATGGCTTTGGGGGTATATCGCTGACTGGGATATGCACTGCGTTGACAGATCTACATGTTGTTTGTTTATCTCCGTGCAAAACGTTTTACTAAAAAAATTTCTGATAATTATTTAAAATTATTTCCTCATTTTTAAAATAATTATTTTAAAAAAGGAAAAATAGGTCTTTAAAGTCGATCTGTTGAGGAAAAAAAGGGGTAGGGGTATTTAATATATATGAACGAAAGTCGGAATGGTTTAAAAGGTTCATCGTAAATCAAAATGGAGGCACCAAACTTCGTTGAACATTTGATTTCGTCGATCAACTCAACAACGAAATCCACGAAAATTGGTGTTCCACGAATAATGATGAAACCACAGTACATGTATTTTAAAGAGGTTAATGCAACAGAATACAATGTATTATAGATGAACTTATTGACAAATCTGACCTTAAATGTTCCCCTCCTACAGGTATCCTGAAGGTTTTCCTCATCCTCCCGGTACTCTTAATGATTGTCTCTTCCAGCTTCTTTTTCAGGACATCAATTCCTGTACCAGTCACTGCTGATATATACAGGTCTTCTGAGCTCTCATACTCACTGTCATAGATAAAGGAATCCTTGTTACATGTACAAAACTTTGATAATTTTTGGATTTCTGACCCCC
>PRKT01000122.1:1180089-1224555 GCA_003671525.1 Saccostrea glomerata
TTCAGAGAGAACAAAATAAATCACCTACTATCATTCACCTATAAATTTGCCTTTCAGACAGTCTTTGGTGTAATGTAATATATAAAAATGATAATATATATGACAAAACAGAAACTTGGGGATGAGCAAGGTAAATGATTCCTCAAAAAAAAAAATTATACAAAGTGATGCAAAAGTTCTGCAAACAATTCAAATTATCTTGATATAAAAAAAAAATTGCACTCATGTCACACTTTTCAGTATTATATGATACATCTGTTCCTTTATCACAATCCAGACAATATCAAATATAAAGCCTATTTCAATGATCGTACAACAATGCAATGATTATAATTTTCATGGTGTGTCCGACAGCTCGCTCATTTTAATGGAAGACCACACAAACCTGAGATCTTATGCTAAAAGAGACACTTGTTTATACCTCCATAACGTAATTCCAAAACTTTTTTTTTTAATTTTGAAATCAAATTTGATGAGGATTTGAAATTTGTAAAATGCAGGCATGTAATAATTTCTGAATGTCCTAGAATGAAAACAATGTTATATGAATCATGGTATTTCAAACATGGACAAAAATATCGTAAAGCACTCTTCATTATATCAACATACTTATAGTTATCATAGCACTGGACAATGTTTGTTCTTCTTGTATCTTTAATCTATAAGAGTTGTATCCCTTCTTTCTTCATTCAGATGCACATTTTTGAGCTTGCTAAAAAATTCTTTCAAAAAAATGAATAATATGTCTCTCTAATATGGAAAATGAAATGGCAATATATCATACAATAATAATACAAAAAAAAAAAAAAAATTACGTATCGACAAAAAAATATAAAGCACACAACATCAAGCAGTGGCTTCTTGTACTGTCTGTTGTTCACCGTTTGGTTGGTCGCCTTGCCAACGCTTTTTATGTTGTTGACGTCCGAATCCTTCGTCATAATTTCCTTTCCTGGCAAAAAGTTGCTTAAAGTGGTTCGTGCAATACATAACTCCTTCATTCATGCTGAACGTTTTTGCCCTAAGAAAAAAGATAATTTGGAAAATGTATATTAACAGGATTTAAGATCTTGGTAAATTTTTCAAATTAAAGCAATACAGAATCTCAACATTCTTTATCTTAAAATATAAATGTCATATATATTCAAAATCAGTAATAATTAAAATGGTAAAAAGTTGCTTGAAATATCATTATCTGAGGCTGAACAACATGAGTTGCCACATAAAATATTGCATTATACATCTCTATGTAATGCAAAGTGATTGAATTCTGCAGTGATCTTTCGTGATTTTTTTTTCTCGAACATGCGTACAACTTCATAAAACTTTCAAAAAATGTATATTTCTGCATGCTATTATTTTTTCAACTTTCAAATGCATAATCACACGCACTTGAAGTAAACACTTGCATGCAATATCACACTATATTTCATAAAATATTGAAATTCTTAAAAAAATAACTGATTATAGAGAAGAAACACAAAATTTCAAAGGACCTGTTCCCAGGTAATTAATATCAGGTTAATTAGACTAAGTAGTGGTACAATAAAACTAAGATCATGTGTTTCTACTGAGATTGGTGAATAAGTAGGCAGGATGTCAGCCATTTTGTCAAGGGGAAGGAAATTAGCTCTGGGAAAGGAAGTGTTCTATTATACATCGGCATCCTGCAGGATTTGCTGAACAGCAAATATAGATATACACACAAATATACCTAGCTGTACTTACAGATAGGTTACACACTGATTGGGGGCAATGACTCACGTAAATTGATCTCGTGATATCATAGGGCAGTGTACAATGAACAGGACCTCAGAAGGCAAATTTTTTTTTTCAAGCATCACTTCTTTTCTGTGTTTGCTTGACTTATTTTCTTATCTTTCCAGAGTTGAAAAACAATTCCTTCATTTTTACCTGTTTTAAGTATCATTTTTGTATGTGCTGGTCTATGTTTTACTCTCATATTACTTAAAGTTTGAGTTACATGTATGGTAAATCCATCTACATTACATGTTTATCCATGGTTCTAGACTGAAATACTCTAAATTGCATGCCAATTTGGTACAGACGTAACATATATAAAATGAATTTAATATTTAACTATTATGTGAAAACAAACACTACTATAAGTCTATAAAGAAAAAAAAAATTCTTCTCTGGATCATTTAAAACATCTGGCCTAGGGGGGAAAAGGAAGGTAGTGGCAGGTACCCTGTGTTGAAAACATAAAAATTAAAGTAAGAAAAAATATTATTTGTATAAAAGTCATAGTATGAATATCTTACGTTAATCGTGAGTTACAGTGGGAACATTTAAAACACGCCCTGTGGTAGCAGTTTTTATTCATTTCGATCTTCTCCATGGCATAGACGGTTTTCTGACATGCCGCACACTTCTCCAACTGTACGGCGACAAAGGGACTTTTGGGCTGCACAGAAAGAGTTATAAACGTAAACGTACAAACCAAAACAAATCACAAGCAACAAACTCAGGCAAAAAATCTTTCAATTTCATCAGCCATGCTGTTACTATAGCAACTATTACAAAAATTGCCAGTGCCAATCAAATTTATCTGATCTCTAATGTTAATTTTTTGGCTAAATTATATTTGTTTTTAAAAAAACAGATGCTTTACATTGCAACAAGATGCTAAATCATAAATAACTCGAGAATCAAATTAAACAACAACAAAAAATAGTGAAATCGTATTATTAGTGCATGCAGTTCGAGGGGAAAAAAAGGAAAGGTGAAATTATACCTGAAACAAAGAAATTAAAGCAAATGATATCTAATTAGAACTTTTTTTTAAACATATGATATATTGTACATGTTGTAAGTGTATATTTGAGGGGGAAAATTGGGATCTTGAAATGAAATTGAAAACAGATTTTGCTATAAAAACAAAGATTTTTTTTTCTCGTAATTTTATTTTTTTTTACCACAATATCCAATCTTTGAACCGATAGGAAGTGATTCATATTAGATGACTCATGTGTGTATTAGAGAGATAATGGCTATCTTCTTTAAAATGCTGCCTCTATCTTTTTCATGATTTTTTGACAGATTTCAGTAGAAAGTGATGAAAGAACTGTTAGTTGCACCCATCCATCGATTCCCCCCCATGATTAAGGCATCGAGGATTAAATGAACCATGAAAACGGCATTCAATGTAATGCTAAAAACAGTTAGCATATAGGCAATGTTGATCGAAAATCATTTGAAAATTTTGTGTTTGCCAAGCAAGCTAGCTTTTAGGCAATGTCTACCGAAAAATAATTTGAAAATTTTGTGTTTGCCAAGCAAGCTTCTGTACCTTCCGTGTGCTTATAAATAATCAGGGTCTAATCGGCAACTGCTGCTAGGTCAAAGTTCTACAAGTTTATTCCAATGCTATGAGTGATCCACTATTATGAACATTACATTAGTAATCTAAATTCAGTTATTACTCGATAAAGCAGGAAATTATATACCAGTCTAAATAATTCTTTTGAATGGGTTTATATTACATATAAAGTTTATAGCTACAAAACACCATAGGCATTGACATTTATATTGCAATTGGATATGAAATTTATATAAAGAATTTGGAGGAAAGTTGTATACAGGAGAAAAACCCTCTACATATTTTATACAGGCAGACAGAAATATAGACGATTATGATAATCGTATCAGGGATTTGTATAATGTGAGTGATTGACACCCCGAGCTGCCCACAGCCATTTATGTATATAGAACACTCACACTTGCATTGATGCCTGTAGATGGAGCCACATCGGACTCATCTTCCTGTCAGGAATATTGTATATATATAGTTATATAGGAATAAAATTGTATGATTAATATACATATGATACGCTTATTATATATGCCAAGAATGTCTATCGGGAAACTGCTGGTATTTGTATATATTATAAAATTTTTAAATTTTTTTTAGAATTAATGTTGCAATGAATACTTTGAATAGATTTCCAGAACAGAAAGTATTTCTATCTTGAAAATTTGAAGATTGCTAAATATTTTTACACATATGCAGCTGTTACTATTCATTGGTATATACATGTTGGATATGTTTTCCTACAGATAAAAGACAGAAAGAGTGTGGAATAGTATTTAGAATTTTTTTTACTTTAGATTGGGAATAAGAGAAATAGTTCATGTCAAGATTTGTTTGGCTTTAGATTAATTATAAAGTAGGATGATCTTTTTTAATTAAAGGTCAGAAAGTCAGACAATGTATTATATACCAGAAAAGTATTTTAACTATTGCACTTGAAAAACTATTTAAATGAGGTTATACAAAGAGGACAAAGAAATTAGGTCACAAAGAAAGAAAGAAAAACTTAGTAAAAACTAACTAAGGACTAAAAAATTAAAGAGAGAGATATAATAATAGAAACTCCCCAAACTAAGAGAGGTTAAAGGTCAAACACCGAGTGTGGATCAAGATGACTTACTGTTCCTACTGAGTTGGGGGTATTCTCGCCTCTTTCTGGCGAGTCACTGCGCTCTTCAAACATCTGTACAGGGCAAGAAAAAAAAATTTGGGTTATATTAGTGACAACAAACAACAGAATGCAAACCATGCAACAAAAAACCATCAGACAGCCCACAGCAGTGATGGTCATTCTTCTTCATTTCATACATGATCTGGCATTTAGAGTAAATAAATAAAAAGCATATGTGTGGAATGTTTGTCTAACACCAATTACTTTAATAGAATGATTGTTTAACCCCATCCCCCCTCTCCCTCCTTTTCTTGATTGATAAGTGACAATATTGTGCATTCCATTTGGGCAGTGCAAAAATTTTACATAAATCAAATTTAAAGTTCATTTTTACGAAAATAATTATATTTTTTAAAGTGGACAAAAATTCAACCAAGAGCGAAAAAATTGATGCCTACACAATTTAATATTATGTTTAATCTAAAAGATTTTACAGCAATTGCATGTATCATTGAAAACTACCACCAATAAAGTATACTTTACGACTCCCCCCTCCTACACTTCAAGCTGAAACAGTACAGGAACCATACTGTAGACAAAACTAATACTTAACTAATTATTGGTTGTAAAACCATGCATGCATGTACACAGACATCAAACCAAGACATGTGCTATATTGATCTGTAAGGTTCGTGATTGTTAGGGACTACATTATTAATCATACCTACAAAAATAAACTTGAGGGAACCCATGGACAAGATTATAACAGGTGCAAGATACCACAAAAACGGCTCAAAGTATGTATAACGTGTAATAATTACAACCCTCCTGTGAATGTGGTTTTTTAATTATACATACTCTAGCAATCGCCAAAATGTTAAGATATTTATATACCTTGAGAACAAAATGCTCATGAAAAATTAATTTCAAAAGTACCAGAGCCAATTGTTGATAATGGAGGTATAGGTGGTTTTAGCATCTTTTAAACCTGGACAAAGATGCTGAATAGCGAGGTTTGTATATACTCAGCACCATGTGTTCTATGTCAAAAATTGTTTATCAAAGTTCATATACACCAATTAAAGGAATTTATGGAGTAGTTTAACTGAACATCTTTCTTAAATCAACCTACTTACTGAATAAACCTGTCTATTAATTGCAACAAAATATATACACAGGGTGTCTTACATACACAATAAATCAATTGAAAAGTTTTCAAATCTGCCCTTGATTTTTTTCCTGTCTGGAATCTGATGTGTTTCCCCCTTTAATATTTTTCTGCATGTACATCAATGAAAACATTGTTTAGGAATATTCCGAAAATGTTGCCATAGCAGCAGGAGTTTGTTTCTGAAGACATCCAATATGAAGGATTTTCATTACTATGGCCTTGTATCTGTAAACTCGGAAAATATTAATCGCCTAATCTCCTTGCATTTCTTGAGTATCAGCAGGTTAAAGCAAAGTATTATGCAAGCTAGCCTGTAAGTCCCCAGGGATTTTTTTTCTCTTTAATTTCTCTTTAACATTTCCTATACCTCAAGTTTTAGGTTAAATACCTTACATTCATGACTCTAATTGAAAGAATTTCTTTCTTTTCCTTTCTCTAAACATCAAAATCTTTGACATTTAATTAATAAACTTTTCTTTGATACATGTTTTCAATTTTGACAATTATAGCAATTACTAGCAGTCTTAAACATGCTAAAGCTATATGGGGAAAAACCTAAAAAAAGAAACTGATCTTGGTATTAATTAGTAAATGTAATGACAGCTTTGCAAGATGTATGCAAGTTTAACCTTACCCTTGTTTCTTGTCTTTCCTCCATTTTAACTTTAATGCAATGTGGCCCAGATAAAAATCTAACAAGCACTGAATTGTTTCCTTGTCTGCCTCCAGTTTTTATACATCTATCCCCTCCCCGTGTCCTAATTTATGTCATTTTTTTTCCTTTAGCTTCTAATGAGCCATTTCCTCAGTACATACATAGTATGCCTTGTGAGTTAATAATTTGCAACGACCTTGATTGGTTGAATAACTTTATGAAAACCCTTGACAGGATACACAATGTGAAGTTGCACTAGTATTACCCATCATATCCTCTTCATATGAAAGACATACCATCAATGACAAGTTATAAGAAATACTGTAATTGTCACAATACAAGTGAGGCTGTGTGTGCATCTTAAATCACCCACTGAACTTTTAGCCTCAGCTATAGCCTCTTATCCCAAAACAATTAAATACTTTTAGCCCCCACTTTTTAAACAGCAATACCACTGAACAACAAGATTTCTTTACATATAAGTTTAAAGAAGGGAAGGAAATTAAATGTTCCTTTGGCCTTTGCTTATACATTTATAAATTAAGGTATTTCGGTACACTGATACATTTCCTCTTCCTGTTTTTGCTCTGATTTTACAAACAAAAACAGGGCTGCATGATTAGCTCACATAACATTTGATCTGCCTCAATATTTTATTTAATCCTTTAGTTGGACCTGTTACCTATACATACACACCACTATGACAGGTCTCTGTAGAGCTTGAGCCTGGTAATTCAATATTGATTATCACAGGGGACTAGACCCCAATCAATCTACCAGCAGCCATTCTCTTCAGCATCTCTATAGACTTAGCAGTAGCTGTCCTGCCAGTTGAAAGCACTACAGAATCAATATTGTCTAACTGCAAACTATCTGACCTCTTTTTCCAAAAAAAAAAAAAGCTTCTTTTTCTTTTATAAAGATATTTTTAAAAATCAATTTGTTGCACAGGAAATGCATTGTCCTCTTCAAAGTGCATGCACATCTCCAATTTAGACCAAAGTACAAAAGCACGTACTGAAGAAGATTTCCAATATCCACACCTTGTTAAAAGAACATCTCTTGGATCCCTGCAATTTCCATTATTATTTTGTGCTAATTTGCTGCTGAATCTGCCAAAATTGCTTGAACTTTTAGACTGCACTAAACATCACCAGGATGAAAAATTCCCTCTCTGAACAAAATATCTTGTTATAGCCTTAAAGTTTGCAAGTTTACATAGAATAAAATCTAATGCTTTGGGGTGTATGTTTCATTAAAGATATTTTTTGGCTCAGGGCAATAGACTTGATAGCTGAATGTTAAGATGTCGTTTCAAAATTTTCCATGAAGTTACACCCATTGTCGACTAAACCCTGCTGTGAAATTTAAGATCATTTGGGACTATGTTGCATTATAAATGAATGCATACTGAAATTACAAACTATGGATATTTTTAACTTAACTATCATACTTTAGAATATCAGTTTTTATAACCTTGTCCATGTTCAGTGATTAATTTATAGGTCACATACATCCATATTAGAAAAGTATCTAGGTTCATGCACCAATGAAATTGAAAGAGTTTTAACATTTTAAACAATGGTCTTTCAAAATGGAAGCTTTTAAAAATTGTGACTAAATTTAAAAATATTTGACTTGCGTGGTAATAGTCTTCATTAAGCAAACAGGATTAGACAGAGTCAATCCCCTCTTAAAACATGTTATATTTCTATCAATGGCCTGTGAACTATCTGTCCACCTAGCTCTCAATGAGATTTAAATAATTACTAAATTGATACTTTAAAAATTATTCAGAATATAAACAATAGCAAATGAAATCTATGTATTTGAATCATAATCACATGGAGCATTTATCCAGTAAATAAGTATACATTTAAACTTAACATGGCTAAAAACAATTTGTGTCAATGAAGAAAAGATTTACCTTGAGCCGTTTTTGTATGGCTGACAATTCCGTCATTTTAAATGAAAATAAAAAGAAAAATGTTTTGATTTTGAATCAGTGAACTCCACTCCTGCACTACTCCCTCACTCCACTATGACTGGTTCATAACACAGACACACACAGGATAATATCAAGCGGCCAGGGGCCCACTCAAGGGTGAATTTACTCCAATCATTATCCACACTTCACAGAACACAGGTCAGCTGTTTTATGGGGGGATTTTATGTAAGAAGTATATCTTCTCTATTACAGCCAAAGATGATTACATCTTCTCTTACTATACAAGGGATATAGCCATGAATAGGGATTTTTAGCTTTGTTTATGATCTGTGTATTGATTTGATACACACAGCTGTTCTACACAGTTTTGAGAGGGGAGACCTGCATGTGTGCTACATTTGTTGAGTATAATAAAGGTTCTGCTTATGCTGCAAAATATTTTTTTGATCTGATCTCGTTTATTTCCGTTATAATCTCATTAAATTAACATTTTATCTTATCAATTGATTATGCATTTATTTAGCCAGGCATATGTACTCTAAGTACTTTTACAATCATTAGTTTATTGCTGATCTATTTATAAACAATTGTCCCTAAACCATTTCATTTGTCTTGATGGCCCAAATTATTTCACTTTTATGGATCAGACCATAAACCGACCTAGGCAGATACTATCACCAAAAAACTTAAGATGTGTAACATTAATAGTAAATGGCCAATGCCCTATTCATATTATATGTCTGGTAATAATATACCAAAGTCCAGACAGGATATATGGTACTCTTTAAAAGGCAGTAATTGATTTCAATATCGACGCATTTATAAAGCAATAGGCTGTTCGCCTTGCATACATCTTGATTAGATGGGTTAGAATAATGATAGGTTAGTACTCATAATTAAACCACCTCCAGTGCTTTTAAATGGCTTGATCTGTGAGCCCACAACCTTAAAGAACATGTATACACAAGAATGACATTGAAATTTAAAGAGCTGCAATGAAAAAAAAATGCTTTGCTTGTAAACTTCAAAGCAATGGCATGGAAAAGAGTGCTAAGTGGAAAAGTGTGACAAGGGGGACAACTCTTGTACACTGAAAAACCCACCTTCTTTTTAGGACTCCTTGGACTATCTGTCGAATCCTACAAGATGCCGATGGAAACATGCATGAAAAAAAAATAATCTAGCATACATTCTTATGCACAAAAAATCTTGCTTTGTGCAGAATATAAAAACACGGACACACCTATAGCCTACTTCAAATTATCAAATCAAAAACTGTGTATTATCAGGCAATAACTGTTATTGGAGGTTGTTCTGGCAAAGCATTACAGCCAGCGCAACCACTTCCTACTGGCAGCTGTGTGCTGAGGATAAAAAAAGGAGTATTAAACACTTAGCTATCAACTGATAAGAAGATGATAAATTTTCTGATACCAAACAAAGGGCAACTCTGCTGCCAAGAAGAAGTTTGTATCATCAGGTACGGCTGGTGTATCTGATTATTGATGATAAATACCTTATACACAAAGGAAGTATGAGGGGGGACCATGGGAACTATATTTCCCAGCATGCATTACTCACCCTCCTGGAGATGGGCTTAGGCACTTCCTGGGACTTCTTTGCATCCTCCTGCACGGATCGGAACTTATTGATGAGGGATTTGCTGGTGCCCTCCTTGGGTAGACCCTCGCTCCAATCAGTCTCCTCCTCTCTGGCAATGTCTTCACGATGAGTTGGCTGGTTCTCATAGATTCCTGGACCCCCTTGTTCTTGATACTGACCTGGGAGATCCCGGGGGTGAACACTACTGTTGGTACCGGCGGGGGATTTGGGACTCAGGGGGCTCTTGATTCTGGGTTCATCCCTTGGAGGGGTGAATTCCTTGTATCTTGGGGAGGGAGAAGCTGATTTGCTATGCTCAGTTTCAAGCTGTTTCCATTTGGATACCATGTTCTTTGCGTAGCCTCTCTCTGGGAACTCGACTGCCCCAGCCGACGGTTCCTCCTCTCTAGCCACTCCCTCTCTTCTGTCTGGGTTGTTTTCTAGAATTCCACTTTCTGCCACTCTCTGTTCCACCTCCAGATGTTTCTGAGGGGTGTTTTCATAAATGCCTGACTGGGGTGGGGGAGTAAATTCCTTCTTCAACCTTGGTGAAGCTGGGGAATTGGACCCTGAATGCTGGATTTCCCTAAATTTGTTCAATAGATTTCGAGTGGTTCCTGATTCAGGCATATCTTCCTCGCGGACATCGTATGAGTGGACAATATCGGACCTTTCCTGGGGTTTATTTTCCAAAACACCAGAGAATGTGTCTTGTCTAGGTGGAGTTATTTCCCTTGGTTTGTTTGCTGGAGAACTGCTGGGTGAGCCTGCACCTTTTTGAATGTCCTTGAACTTGGAAATAACATTCTTTGCGTAGCCTTGCTCTGGTAAAGGTTCCTCGTAATATTCCCCAGATTTGACAATTTCTGGACATTCCACTGGCTTACTTTCGTAAACACCAGCCTCCACTTGCCCTTCATACTGCTGAAAGGTTGCTCTTGGCTCAGACACATATTCTCCCTTAGTGAATCTGTCAGGTGTCAACTCTTTCTTCTCTCTGGGTGTAGAAGGTGATTTACTTTGGGATTCATACTCTTTGAATCTCGAAACTAAGTTCCTGGCTGTGCCTTGCTCTGGTAGAACCTCCTGTTCATGTTCATACGACTTGATGACATCTTTCTCTTCTTTAGGTTGACTTTCGAAAATGCCAGACTCTGTTTTTCCTTCATACGTCTGGAAGGTGGATCTAGGTTCGCTGACATACTCTCCCTTGGTAAATCGGTCTGGAGTCAGCTCCTTCTTTGGTGATGGAGGAGGGCGATTCTTCACTTGAGTTTCTATTTCCTTGAACTTGGCCAACACATTTCTAGCATACCCCTGCTCGGGTTTGACATCTTCCATGGTGTCATACGACTTCACAACTCCTTCCTCAGAGACAGGTTGATTTTCGAAAACTCCTCCTTCGATCTTCTGCTCTGGTTTATCAATCACGGCCCTTGGTTCGCTGACATACTCCACAGGCCCTGAGCCCCGGGGTGGGGTGGCCTGCCTCTTCCCGACCACAGGTTTTTTAGACTCCTCCTGGATCTGGCTGAACCTTTGTAGCATGTTTTTGGCGGTGCCCACCTCTGGTAGCTCCTCTCCTATGTTTTTGGGGTCACTCTCCCTGACAACCCCGGGCTCGTGGACGGGTTCGTTCTCATAGACCCCTCCCTCAACAGACATAATCTCCTCCTGTACTGTGGGCTTTCTGGCCTTAGTGTCCTCCTCAACCTATAATAAGGGGACAATTCAGATATACAAATGGATGAAAAACATAGATGAATTAATATATAGAAAGTTCATGGTTGATAATGTTGGTATTTTGATAAATAGAAATAAAAAATTCAAATATCTTAAATGGGGCAGAATGTCAAAATTTAAGATAGGAGATTGTTCTTTTATTCATATTCCGGTATTTAAAAAGACATTATGCACTAATACTGAATAGTTTCAAGAAGTACCATGTTATTGATATTTTATTGTGGTACAATTTATCAAAGTTTTAACTATCTGAAGCATCATCGACTGATTTTCTAAATGTGATTTTTTTTAAATTAATTCTCTCCCATTAAGTATGAATTCTGCAGTCTCAGACTTTTTGTATATGGCTTTGTAAAGAGTTTAATAGACAAGTTCTCTGGCTCCCCAAATTAAATATATTTCCTTTTATCCTCGACTAATCAACACATAATACATATGACCTTTAAATGACATATGAAGTTCACACTCACCTCTTGTGGACCATTACTGATGTCACCATTTTGGACAACTGTTGTCCTGCAAAGAATGAAAATAAGACATGTAAGAGTTATCCCTCTTGTACCACATTCTGATAGTATAATGATAAACTGTGTACCAATAATGCCTGCAGATAACACTCATCAACCTGTGCCTATAGTTTGAGTCATACAATATTTGCATTATATTTATTCACCTATCCCTCTAACATTCCACGTATGTTTTCAATAATCTTTCATCTTTTCCAATTCTCTCTTTTTTGAAAACACTGAACCATCATTATAAACAAAGATTAGAAATAAATCATCCTCTAAAAGCATTTAATTTATTCTTAAATTATGTGTTTTTAAAAATACATGTACAGCACAATTTGTGAATGATATATATTGCGATATGTAGGTAATTGAGACTATGTAGAGCAAATCTTCTATCTTCACAAAATTTGTCTTAATAGTTATATGCATCAGAACAGGATAAAAACAAAATCATCATATCCCACACTCTAGAGCCACTGAAAACATTTTATACAATATAAAGAATAGTTTGGGTACAGTATGTATAATTTAGTAGTTATACGATATAAATGTAGGTGTTTTGGTAGGTATTTATCTGTGCATCTGGTTTCATAACAGATAGTTGAAGTTACCAGAAAAAAAACTCTGACTGATGTACATATTTGTAGATTTGATCCCAAACTGTGTGAATCATTTGAGAGTTTGTGTGGCCAATACAGTAAAACCATTTATAACAAAATGCAAGGGATGAACAATTTTGTTTCGTTATTATCATAATTTTGTTAAGTCCATTAAAGTTCACAAGATATATTTCAAAGCCACAGCAAATGAAAATCAGTTCGCTAAAAGTGTCAATTCATTACAAGTACTCGTATGTTTGTTAAAAGCATATGTTTTACTTTAAAGACTTAAACCTAGATACATTGTGTAGTTTTTTGAAAGTTTGAACAAATTTAAAACATTGTTTGTAGAAAAGGCAACTGTTCCTCCTCCATCAAATTTACATCACACTTAAAAAATGTTCCAACCCTTTGAATTCATAACACTGAAATAAATTTCATGATAGCTTCATATCTTTTACAGTCTGTGACTGAGAAAACTGAATGACAGGCAAAAGGTTAAGACTTAACTATAGATTTATATACTGTGAAAGCATAATAATTTCATGGGTGGTTAATTTTTATTGTTTTCAAAGTATATAGAGACCAGCAAATATATAATTAAAATTTTATATGTATGACTACTAAACATATTTTCAGCACAATATCAAAACCCTAAAACCATTTTTCCCCCCCTCAAACCTCGAAAATTTTACCCCACAAAAAATACAGGTTTTTGATTTTATAGTACATGTGATATGAACTATGTAGGACAAAACAAATATTTATATCTGTAAACTCCACTTTATAATGTATACATACGTTTTTGTTGTTGTTGTCGTCTTTTGACCAGTCTCAGTCTCTTCTGTAAGAAAAAGAATCATTACGTTAGGACATTGATCCTTCCAGGACAATTTACCCACACATTCAATTTTCCACTTGATAGATTTTAAAAAGTGTATATAATTGATGTATAACTGCAAATGTTTGTTGATGGAGACATTTATAATATCTTTAAACATATCTGTAGACATTGGTAACATATAGCATTAAAAAATCAAACCGTTATAAACCTTAAAACCTATAAAAGGAAATATGTGTCTTAAAAAAAATTCCTAAGATTTTGAATATACTTATATTCAAATTCAACCTTGTCCTAAAAAATATACAAAAGTGACTCAATTGTTAGTCTTCCATCTTTTTGTAAGAGTAATTACACATACATGTGTAATACAAATCCTTCATTATTCTTTCAAGGCCTCTGGTACAATGTATACATTTAGACTTTTGCACCTAAATCATCACTAGATGAATGTACTAATGATACTTTTACATGCTTACCAGTTTCCACAAAACACTTGAACAGCCTCTGTAGTACTTACCACCCTCCCAAAAGCCCTGAACAGCACTTAATTGACCTGTCTGTTCAGTGCTTGTTTTCATCTGATGGACATATCCAGAATACCAACTGTTTCTCCCAGACAACTCTGTCTGAACTGTACTTTCCATTGGTAGTAATACCACTAATAGAATTCCTGAGATATTCTCTCCAAATTGAGAATTTTGAGAAGAATTTAAGAGACCATCAAAACACCTCCCAAGTTTCCTACACACAGTTTAACTTCCATTTATTCCCTTCAACAATTCAAGAATCTCAAATTATTGCAATTGATAAATCTTTTGAAAAAATCACATATGAAATGGCCTTCCCTCCTGAAATTCACCAGGGTCTTTATAAAACATTTGTATTTTACATCACAGACAGCAAAATGTCTGCTAGTACATTCCATCATGTAACATATGGAGGGAATTAATATAACCAGATGGGTCAGTCTCCCCCACTGCTAAGTATTGGTTGATTCATAATTCCATTACCAAATCATGCAATCTGACAGGGCAGTTCTCATTTCTATGATTAAGAAAAGTTAAAATCCTTTTTTGAGTCCCACATGGCTGAAAGGCCAGTACTAGTTACTAAATGAGAGTCATTGACTTCTCCTGAATGGAACACCATTCCATAGCAGGTTACCCCCCAAACCACCCCAACCCCCTCCCCAGTGGCCAGTTCCTCAGTACTCCTCATTGCAGCTGAGTAGATAATGTGCCCCAATTGAGACAATGCAGATGAATAGAATGTATACCAGAAACACAACACAGCAGCAAGTCATCAGGCAGGGTTTGAACCAGTCAACTCTGGATTGCTAGCATTATAGCTAAGATCACTGCATGTTCCACTTTTCTTTTTCAAATCTACATTAATATATTACAAGAGAAAAGTGTTGTCCAATAATTTTATCAAACACATAAGAAGTTCTTCTCAATTTCCTCTTCCAACCCACCTATAGTCCATGTTTCATACCTGTTTAGACAATTACTGTATATCTGGTTTTTTTTTGCGATGGTCTATTATTCGCTTTTTCTGCGACCTTTTTTAATTCGCAAAATATAAAACACGCAGAAATTATGTCAGCTACAATGTGACATAAAACATTACCATTTTTTTTGAAGAAAAAAAAATAACTTGCGCAAAATAAAAATTGTGCATATCTACCCCTTTTTGCAAAATTTCCAACACACAAAAAAAACCCAACAGATGTACAGTATATACTTTGCTTGTTAAATTAACAAAGATTATAATTTATCAACTATTCCAGTGGCCTGGTCAAGAATTAAACAAAGGATGAAGATGTTCCCGTAAACAGTAAATGTACATGTATTACACAATTTCTGAAAATTAAGACCCTCAACACCCATCATTTTTCATAGCACCTCTGACTTAACTTTTGTTTCATATATATCATTTTCTGTCATGATAAATATGCAAGGATGTACAGGCAACCTATCATAGCTCTTAATCTCGATTTAATGTAGTAGCTGGGCATGGCCCTCTAACATCAATATACTTCCAAATGACTTCACCATACCTTTTGTTTCATCTTGCCTTTTCATCTATTGAGTACATGTGGAAACAAACCATATTGCTTTTAGTAAATTACTTACAACTGAGTGGTTCTTAATTAAAATCTCTCCCTGCAGCTATTAACTTAGTATGTACACCACTAGGGAAATGAAAAGTCAATGTATAATATATATGTACGGTGGGAAACTAGAAACAATTGCTTTGAGGACACAATTGTTCCTGTCAACTTCCATTTCATTGCAGACTCGCAGACCTTTCACATGAATTACTTCAAGGCCTTTCCTCCAAATGAGGATAACACACCAATTTCCTTCATTTATTTTCAAGCAATTAGGACAAAAAACTCCACCAACATATGCTTTATACCCAGCAGTTTGCATTCATTTCATTATTTGTTAATGTCCTTAATAATCTGTGATTTTCAGCACTATTGTTCAATACTATTACATAAGATTCCATGGAGCAATAGTGCAACGATCTGCAATGTTTGCTTCTGACAAACAAAATGTTGTCAATCATGACCCAAGAGCTCCCGTTTATGTCTTCGACTAAATTACACCTTCTGTAAAGGCTGCAATTTTAACATTATATTGCAAGCAAAAAAGCTGTTGTTTTGGGGTCCCCAATTCATTTTCCAGATCAACTATGATGTACCAAATTCAAAAGAAATGTTTTCATCCAACAAGAACCACACACATTTTCTGAAACATATCACACACACCTGTGAAAACACTTTTAAACACAAAATCAAACATATAAACACATAAAAATGCCTACAGCCTGAAGACTAAAAAAATCCTATAATATATTTAATTCCCCAATAGAGATTACCTTCATCATCAATAGTGATAGAGAAAAGCTGTTCTCGCTCTTTCTTGGTCCGTGGAAGGGATGTGGTCCGAAACTGGTGAATGTATCCATTATACCAGGTTGGAAGTCCAGCTTTATGACCAGGTGACCTCAAACTTGTCATTGTTAACCTCAGATAAACGAACTTTCGAAAAATCAACAATCCAAAAATTTCATCCAAAATATTCCTGTCCAATTTGTAAGACGGTGACTATGTAATCACTGATGCCCAAAAAATGGATGACATTCCTTGTACAAATGCAAAGCATTATGAGATAAGAAAGGGGTTGGTGTATATGACACTGCAAATAAAGTAAAAATATCCTGACCACTGTAGCTGGCAATACACACATTTAATGTCCAGAAAAGTCAATCAAGTCCCGCCTGTAGCTGCTGGTCGGTCTAGGCCCCCGGGGCCAGAGATTACAGTCTGACCTTACACAATACAATGACAATCGCCCCGCCTAAAAACATCAGCTACCTTCAGCAGTCATGTCAGACCTTATCAGTAATGTAAAAATTCACTTTCACACCAGCACAGTCCTCTAAATCGAGTCTTTATATGTGCGTTCACACTCCAGACGGTAATGACATCATTACAATTGTGGCAGTCCTGTAAATTGAATCCCGGTAATCATCATGAGTAGAGGTCCCCACATTGTGCTGTGCTATTTCAGATGTCCCTCAAACATATAAATGACCGAGACTATATATATATGTAAAATCCGGAGTGCTCAAGATTCTTTAATCATTCAAATTTGTTGACATGAAAAATGACTCCTTCTGTCCTCTGAATACTAACCACTATGGGGCAACACATGTATGGATATAATATACTATCCTAATTTAGTGTTCTTAAAAAACAAAATAAATCCTCTTTGGTATTGATTTGGAAAACAAGCACAATATGTCCATTATATATTTATCACCAAATACCTTTGCAGAGCACCTCCAACATATGTTAAAAATCACTTCATATCTGCCCAGAACATCATAAAAACTCATCCTCTAACATCGTGTTCTGATCAATAATTTGACACCTTTTTCACAAGTTTTGAAAGGTGTATTCATTCATACAGATTTTCCTAATGGACGGAAATGTACTACAAATAGATCAAGGACTCCAAATCTTTGATCACAATAAAAGAATATACAATATATATAGTCCACTTAAAATTGACTTGTGTACCCAATAGAGAGTGGTACAAAATGTTATAAACCCTCTACCTGCGACAGGTGAAAATTCCTGCAAGATAAGGGAACCTTACAAATCTTTTCTCATAAGTGATATATATGCTGGGATATTCTATGCAGACATAAGAATGTACAATTCTATTTCTACAGATATTTCTGTGACTTATGTACACATTCTGACAGATATGAAGACCATCAGACTCTAGTCAACATGACCAAGTAGAACAATCTTTCTGAAGGAACCCTGTGGATAAGGTGACCAAACGACCCCATTCTTTGATGATGAATGAATTAAAAAATTGTGGCTTTTTTGCCAGTGGTACATGTAAATTTATGGCATCAAGTTCAAGATACTGTAGATCACTAAATTTTCGCGACTCCTTATTTTCGCGAGATTGTCATTGACTCTTAATTAGCGAGACAAAATTTTCACGAATTGTGGTTATTGCTCTATATGATCTTAAGGAATACTATTATACGCGAGAATTAAATTTTTCGCGAGCACACAGTCACGCGTAATTACGCGAAAATAAAGTTCTCGCGAATAAAAGTGATTTACAGTATATAATTTTTAAGCACTTATGCTCAGAATTAAAACAATGAGTTGACAGAAGCATTGCAGAATCCCCTCCCCCCTTTAAACACAGATTTTAAAAAAATATATATGATTTAAATTTTTAAATAGATGTTCCTTCCTTTGTAAAGTTCATTATTTTCCTGAGAAAAAAAATATTAGTACTTAGAGTAAAGTGATTCTTGAGACATAAGGTAGATTTTTCTTTTCATTCAAATACTCAGTATATTACTGACTGTCCATTATCATCAAGCTTTAGAAACTACCCAAATATCCTCAACTCAAAATCAAATCTAGTCAACTTTTGTAAATGGAGATTTCTTAATCAAAAACATTGATTTAGCTCATGGAAGTAAAAACCTATCAAAATTATTCTGTGGTTATTAAAACTGCAGTAATTGAAAATTTCAGACATCTTTTATGATTTGGAAATTTAAAAACAAAAAACAGAGATCGTTTGTTACCTGCACATGTATTACAAAGCCAACAAGATGTTAAAAATTTTCTTTTCCTCAAAATGGTAATCATTGTTTCATCTTAATCATCTTCAACTATACCTTCATTGTAAAGAACTTTCAAATGAAATTTTAGGTATTGCATGTTATGGACCTGAAGGATTACAAATTCCCACGAGGTCAGCTGTGGAAGCATATAATTTTATAACTGAAGTGAAAATAGTATTTGTACATTATTATTCAACTTTATCCTCATACACAAACACTGTGAAAAAAGAACATGCTTTAGGGGATAAATAACAAGACCTCATTTTATTTGTGGAAAGATGCTGAATATAAAGAAATTGTAAAACTATTATAATCCTAGCTCTCTTATGGTCCAATGGTCAAAATTATAAGAACTTTGATTAATTTCCAACCCCAAGAGTCTTAAGTCATTTAACTATTGTGAAGACTCGATTTTATTTTATTTTTTTCATAACTTAGAAGTGATCTTGAAATTATTCAAACTAAGAATAATAAATACCAAGTGAAACCAATTTCTAAAAATCCCATTGTAAGAACAATTGAAACAGCTAGTTATGGTTTTGAAAATATATAGACTACAATCAATTCACAAGTTTCTGTTCTTATATAAGGTTATATCAAAATGCATGTGTATACCTGCTTTGGTGTAACCTTGACCTTAAAACACCTCAAAATGAGCACATACACCATTTAGAACCAATTAATGTCTGCTTTTCATGTAATCCGTCTTTGTTTACTCATAAATCAAAAGAAAAATAAAGAATTTCCCCAAACAATAAAACCATGTTACATAAAGCTAAGGCATAAAGTTTTGGTTCTATCCAAAACAAATTATCGCCACCATGCCAAAACCTAGTGTGCCCAATGTGAGATCAGCTTTAAGATTTCTCAATGACTTCCTCTTATGGGGAGATCAGTTTAAAAAAGAAATGGTGTTGATTAAATACAAATGTTCCGAGATTTTAAGAGGTAAATCGATCCCAATAAAACACAATATGCATAGACTTCACCTGTTTGACAATTCAGGTAAAAAAATTCTAAAAGTTTATAGGAACAGCAAGGCACCTCATTACTCTATCATTATCAACGGGCCATGTCGAAACCAAAAAATTAAAAAAAAACTTATTTCTGCTTCAAAGGCTACTTTTGTACACAAATATACTTATATTTGTGAATAGTGAATCACCTGAAAAAAATCAATATGGCACTGGCATTGGTGATGGTCAGTCATAGAGGTAGTAATTAACTTACTAAACCTACCTTGCTTAAAATCTACATCCCCCAACATATCAGCTGTGCACTAGAACAACACTAGAGTAAAATCATATAGATTCAATGGCTGAGGGGGGTGGTACTAACTACCAAGTCACTGCACTGTCAAGTTTAAAAGATATACTTCTGAACTTCCACTTTCTGTTTTGAGAGTGTAAACAGCAGGCAATAATCCAATATAGACTTCTGGGTCCTTTTAATTCAGAAACGATCATTCAAAACACGGCTAGCCATCCATGCATTAATATCAAGAGCTTCCAACATACATTTTTTCTCTCTCGAAAGGTGTACGCTAAATTTGACAATAAAGTTTGAACTTTGACCTTGCCAAGGCCCTTAGGACATTAATAATTGATTACCAAACAATTGATAGGTTCATATGCTTTCAATGACTGGATTAACCATTGATAAGATGTTGATAAAATGTGTATTAGGTTTTTTTCGTAGCATTGTTTGTAGAACCTTTGTTTAGACACAAAATGGTTATTATACATGTATAACCCTACTTAACTCCGCAGAAAATAATTTATTCCAGATCCCCATTCTATTATATATGCATTAAGGGTTTCTAAAAGAGGTATGTAAAATCAATTTAAGCCAATGAAAAGTGAAAAAAAAAATGCACCAGCTGATCAGCAAAAACTTTCGAAAGTGTCAACTTATTTACTCTGGCTAACCTTATTGCGTTCTTTGCCAATTTATGGAGAGAAAAAGGCCAGATATTGCCCCCTTCAAAATGGTAGTGATTGGAGCTTCAAAAACTTAAAACAAATAAAAAACATAGTTTGTTTGCTATTTCATTCTTTAATAATGTTTGAATATGAAGAGCAGGTCTGGGCCTGTTTAGCTTGCCTTCTCAAGGGTTAACACTACCTATCACTGAGTATCTGTGGCTGTTTATTCGGGAATTTCTTTGCTGCATAGATAGAAAAAGATGCAAAAAATTGTTTAAGGTCCTCTTAAAATCACACATTTGTCTGTATTTATCAGGTGATAAAATGGACTGAAAAAGTTCTTCAGAATTCAAATTATGCAATCCCTACTTGCACAGGTTAAATTTTTATCTTATCATACGTTTATTATGTTTAACATCTGAAAATGAAACTAAAGCACAAGTTAAATTTTTACCCTATCATGTGTTTTGATTGATGTTTATCACCTGAAAATGAAACTAAAATTCCAAATACATTGACCTGTCTGTATTTTATGGATGTAATACGTAAAATTATATTTTCATAATTTAAGCAATCACCCATTTCCTTTGGATAAATTAAATTGATAATCCTTCATAAAAATCATTTTCATTATATCAGTGCATGTGTCCAGGGTTTAAATCAGTATCAGTGTGGAATGTTGTCAAATTGGCATCAAAATTCTACATATATCAGCTTCATTAGATCTCTTGCTCTATTTAATACAAAATCTCCAGGAATGGACATTGTCACATAATTTACTTGATATAATGTTCCCTTTTATAGTGTTAGACTGTAAAACAAAACAAGAATTCTCATCCCATTAGTCTGCCAAGATAAAAACCAACTGGTTACGATGATTTGCCAGATTGTGTACAATACAACCAATCGATCAAACCACTTCATTCTCAAGGTTGTGTTAAACGAGTTAGGAAGTGGTAATTGTTTTCTTCCTACCCTTTCAAACATTACAAAAAGACTTTTGAAAAGAACACTGAACAAATGAACCCGATGGGATGCGACAGGGTGTTCTTTTTATTTGTACTTACTTTGTGACTGTTATATGCACTTATCAGAAGCTATATAATACAGAATGTGTCTAGTGAGCTTTACCTGCGGTTGTGAGTCAGACATATTTTCTCCCTCCCACTCATCCAACAATTCCTCTGTATCCATCGAGATGACAGATTTAACCATGGTACGAGAAACACATGATGATATCATAGACATTTTGAATAGTGTACCAAAGTCGGTGAAAAAAGATACAAAATGCCTTTGCCCCACCTGGTGCAATTACATACAGCTTCAATCTTGGACAATGTTGGTATATACATGTATATATAAACTATACTAAAGATTGAAACATGGGAGATTTGTTAAATTTTGAAAAAAGAACAATTCCTACAATTCTTTATGGAATTCTTACTTAAAGATTATGGATACAAATGTAAGTGTTACAAAAATTCCTATTCCCCTTGTCTGTAATACAAATGTCTACTTCTTCAAATAAGAAAGCAAAAATCATTAAGAACAATTCTGGGCTGCTTGTCTGGTTGCCTTCTTTTCCTTTTTTCGCAAATCCAACCTTTTGGCACCATCATGGCAGCTTTTCGATCCAACTAAACCCTTAAGCAACTGTTGCTCTCATCCTCCACCAAGATTTCACACGACGTAAAGGTGATAAAGTGGGCACTACATCTGGCAGTTGTCTTTTCTCTGGAGGAACTGAATGAGTTTTGATAAGCTTGCGTTTCTTGAGACATGAGATATCCTTAAATGAGGCGAAAATCCTATCCCATATATAGACACGCAGGTCTTTCTTGTAATAGTCACAAGGGGTTGTAAATCTGATCATTTCTGGGACTTCAGTGTCATCAAGTCTTATAGGTATAATTTTCCTAGCTCTGGCACCTAAGAAATGAGAATTCAAAATTAAGATATTTTCATTGATTCCCAAACACTCATTATTTCAAAGCATATTTCCAGATTCATTTATGGATAGCGTTGAAAAAAAGTGCTTACTTGGCGACATTGCATGAGCAATTCTTAGTTGAAATTGAAACAAGTCACTTTCAACGGAAGCTGCTGAGATAACCACCAATACTTTTTTGCATCTGTGAAAAATAAAGCACAGTTAATTAAAGTATGTCTACTTGGGGCAAAATATTGATTTTTCTTTTCTATTGCATATGATAGAGTTTGTTTGGTACATTTCCAATAAGTACCTTTTCTCTATATTTTCAGCGGTAGCCACAGCTTCAAAAGCATCATCGACATCATCCGTCCACGGTACGTAAAGTCTGAGATTATAGGGAGGTGACGATAGAACTCGAGTCATAAGATCGACAAATCTCTGATCCTCTCCGTGTGGGTTGTATATCACAAAAGCATCGTATTCAAAGTTTTCCATTTCTGAGAGAGGTAAAAAACCAAAATTGATTCTATGCACGACTTTAATCAAAATCATGAAAGTTTCTAAAGATAAGAGTAAGAACAATGCAGTGTCTAAGAGGTTACATACCTTTAAATGTGTATTCCAATATATTACACGGCTATTAAATCCAATACAACTTAACACTTCAAGCTCTGAATGATTATGACTGATGTTAAATGCTAAATCCATATATATACTCTATTGCGTAAGGTCGAACGTCAAAGTAAGGGAGCTATAGGCAGACCAATAATGTTAAAGTTGATGGCTGTCCAATAAAACACAGCTTTGTTGGAATATTTTATTGATATTGTGGTTTTGTGGTTTCGGTTCGTTCGTAAAGTATATGTCTAATGAATATAAAAACGATATAATGTATATTCATAAAATTATGATAGTACAAGTATGAATGGCTGTTTGAATCGTTTAAGGTCAAGAGGAGACGTTTGACCTGGTTTTCAAAGGTTGATCAATACATTATCAAAATTTAACTATAAAATAAGGAATTAAGCAGAAAACTCAGACACAAGCAAAAATTATCCAATCAAATGATGTGCTTATACATTATGTTTCTATCCATTTATTTTTATATTGTAAAAAATTAGAAACGTTCTAGATAATGATGTCTGACTATAATGATTATTGCTTGAATTAGGTAAAAGAAAGATGCTACATATTTAATACCGGTACTGTACATATAGTTATCTTGAAAAAGTGCCTGTTTCTTTTACTTTTCAAAAATATGAAATTCTCTGCAGTAATTGAAATATTCTAGTGGAAGATTTTAGCTGGAATTGTCTATATTCAAGGTTACTTTAAATTTAAATTGTGTTTAAAACTTTTTTATTGTATTTTTCAGGAAAATGATGGCATTATATTTTACTCCATTCTGACAGTGTTTCTCATCATAATGCTCACCATTTACTACTGTGTCGCTTATCACTATTTTTAGTAAGTAAACAATCCTAAATACTGATAATATGTGGTAAAACTGAAGGGTTAAAACATTTACAATCTCAGTAAACTGTGAGCCAACTTATGCTTGCAAAAAATATCATGATTTTCAAGATCTACATCAACTTGCAAACCATGTATTTTGGTGTGTATGTGTAGAAAAAGTTTCCCTAGTTACGAAAATTAATCATCCTTAATTGATTTTAAACCAACAAATAGTGAATAAAAGATGATGCAAATAATAGTTGGTTTATAGTACATGTATTACAAAAGCAATTAGTTGAAACTTTGATAAACTACATTTACTACAGAAGCATTTGAACAGCGTTTCATCAACATTTCCATATCATTGAACTTTTTGCTTTAACAGTAAATTCTGTATCATGCTGAAATTTTTTTTATGGTCTGTAGACAAGGATAATATTTTAAACACAGCTTTACATGATTTCTATATATTTGCAGTACGGACACATTCACAGATTCCTATTACGAGACTTACTACGAAAGGCATCATCCTTTAACCAATGTTCAAACTCCAAGAGAAGATAACTCGGGAACAAGACGCAGGATATTAGAAGAAGATTTTAATGCTCACAACATCAGCTGACGAATGTTTATTAAGAAATTTTGTACATGGTCTAAGGTCTAAACACTAAGTTTGGATGAAGTGTGTGTTTGAAATTAGGATATTTGTTTGGAAAATTGTACTGCAAGCTCATTTTAAAAAAGAGACAAGTGTGAGAACAGCCATTCCAGCTGTCAATTTGTATAAAGTTACCTATCTTTTTCTGAAAGTATAGGTAATTTTTAAAATGTCCAGTCAGTGTTACAACAGCTTTGCAATATTGTACTTGCATTGATTGATATACATATGTACATGGATACATGTATTTGTAAATTTTCAAAATGCAATCATTAATAAATTTAACATTATTTCCTGTGTTAACAACAAGGTTTCTTCATTATACCCCCCACTTGAAAAGTAGGAGCTGTAAGTGTTACAAAAATTCCTGTTCCCCTTGTCTGTAATACAAATGTCTACTTCTTCAAATAAGAAAGCAAAAATCATTAAGAACAATTCTTTTTTGCAACTCTTTATCTTCAGAATGCTCCTCTAACTAAGTACTCAGGCATCAGCAGATTCTGGTGCTTTTAATTATTTCCAACAGATTTATTTGTTCTAACTCCAAGAATTTGCCAGCATTATACCTACTCAATGCCAAGGAAACAGTGAATCAGTAGACAGTTTTCACTACTTCCTAGCTAATCTTATTATGAGCATCTCAGTTTGTTAAACAACAAGGATTTCTGAAGAAATGCTTTAAACCTTGGATACTGAGCAAATGCCAGGTTAACAATGTAATCAAGAATTTTTACAAAAGTCAAATTAAAATTCCTATTTGAAAAATTCATCCTGTTTCAAATGAAAATTTCAGATTTCTTATTTTAATGGAAAAAGAAAGTGCACACACACACCTTCCCTTACATTCAGTCCAAAAGAGTCCATCATAGAAATTAATAAAATTCAACAAAGTTTTAATGCAATTCAAACTTTCTGAAATGCATCTTTAGCCATCCATGCACAATTATCATAAGCCAGTAACTATCTTGTTTTCAACAGGTGGTTTAAAAAAAAATATCCACACTTTTACTTTATCTTTATTAACATTTCTTAGAGAAGACCACAGGTCACTATGATCTAATCCAATAGTCCAGTCCGCCAAGCCTTGCTATTTAAGACAAAAGTGGACAACCATTAGACAAATTTTCACTGGAATTTCCTCTTCCTTATTTTTTTTTTTTGTGGTCATCTGACCCCTATTTGAATCTTTTACTCATACTTTATGACTATTGTTCCCTGTCCTCCAGATCATGCTTTTCTACCTGGTTTTCCAGATTTGATTTCTCAGGTCCTCTTTGATACTGACATAACATACCTCTTCAGGTTTCCTCTTTCGTTCTTGTGGTCTCTTCTTTCCCCTGACACTTACCTCCTAGGGTTTCCTTCTTTAGTTTTGATGTCCTCTTGGACACTGTGGGGTGCCTACATGAACCTCCTCAAGTGTCCTCCTTTGATCTTGTGGTCCTCTAGGATACAATAAGACACTTACCTACTCTGGTTTCCTCCTCCTTGGTTCTGGTGGTCTTCTGTCCTTTTGGTCCCTTGTCTTCTTCCTTTGAAAATTTAGAAGAAATGGTGAGTTTTCCCTTCTGTTCAGTTTTAGAAGACTTACTAGAACCTACACTAACTTTCCCCTTCTCCTCCTTAGTTTTAGAGGACACATTAGTAACTTTTTCTACTTCCTGAGATTTAGAGGCTGAAGCTGATTTTGAAGATTCAGCTTCTTTGGGAGATTTTAGAGATGCTGATAATTTTCCTTTTTCTTCTTTCGAAAATTTAGATGTAGAAGAAGATGATGGTTTTCCAACAGATTTCAAGGTAGCTCCAAATTTAGAAGCCATATTTTTTTTTTTACAAATTTCCAAAATTGAAATAATCACGATAAATTCAAATCAAAGTTTCCTATATCAGTGAATAAGTAAAACTTAAGTTCCAGTGAATTCACCTCACACTTATATGCACAGATACTAATAATCCCTTCCTACGATGAAAATCGACTCACAAACAAGACATGTGCACATCACATCAGGAGAGAAAATATTTGTTGAAAAGATCGAGCCTCAAAACAAGCTATAAATAACACTCATCGTATCTATCAGTTTTGTCTTCTCTTAATTATACTTAGGCAGTTGCCACCAGAATTTTCTTGCATTCACCAAGAGCAAAGACTTTTACACTTGGGGAGGGGTTGGAGGAATTTATATTTTTTCACGAAAAAATGAGGAAGTGTTTGCTCTAAGACTACACTGTAAAGGTACTATGTTAATCTGATCAAGAGCTAGTCTGCTCTGTAATCGCAAAACACCATGTTAGTGCTCTGCCAAACTGACAAAGGGAGGCAACTACCTTCTGCTTTAATTATCTTCAGATCAGGTGTATGGAATGCACAGAGGATCCAATAGGTTGTCTATTTGTTTTACTTAGATTATTCATCAATAATAACACAATTTTGTTTTAGGTTTGATGAAACATTTTTATGGCCAAAACTTTAGAAATTACATGACACATTTCTAATGACCCTAGATCCTGGTTTTAATGTTTTTTCTTTGATCCTCCTCTTTGGAACCTTTGCCAGAATATTAACACAGATGACATAACAGTTGTTTGTTAGAATAACAAGTACCTGCTATAACAATACCAGAATTTCTGGAGAAAAGGGGAAAGAACTCTACTGAAAGACAACCAGCAACATAATTAATATGTAAGTATGACTTCGTATGCATATAAATGTTTATCAAAAGTTACCTATCTCTTAATTTTTTTGGCAAATTAATTTAGTTATAAAGCATTTATGTTATATTATTTAGACTTTGTTGATTAGGTGTTAAGGGTAAATGTTGGCTGCAATAATATGAGTATAATTATGTTGCTTGATTAAAACGCCTCAGATATTAAGATTTTGAATTTTTTAAGCATAAAGATGTACTAATTTGTAGGCAGCTCAGCTAGAGGGCAGCGAGTCTTTGACAGGTAAATGTCAAAGTTTTGAGAGTTAGTTATAGATATCTCTGAGAATTGTGACCATACACATATCTGAGACAAAATGTATTCACAGATATCACTTACATCTGTAAAAGATATACCAATTATTTAATGTATATTATAACACAAAATTTTTAAAACACTTATGGCCCCCTTCCCCAAATAATTGGAATTTCTTTAAAGTCCAAGGGACTTAGAAAACAGAACTTGATCTAGATATTCTTATGATAAATTTGTATACCAAATTGCATTTCAATATGTGCAACTTCTACGAAGAAAACGAAAATGATGATGGACCGACAGACCGACTGACCAGCAAAGCAATATGCCCTCCCTTCTTCGAAGGAGGGGGGGCATAAGTATTGATACATGTAATCAAAGATATCACTTATATCTGAAGTCGCAGATATCAGATATCTGTATTAACAGATATAAGTGGTACATATAGTTATAGATATCTGTGATACATGTAGTCATAGATATCAGTCGTGCATGTATTCACAGATATCATTTTATGTAGTTTCAGATATGACTGGTAATTTTGTTCACAGATTTATATCATTGATACATGAAGATATCACTGATGCACAATCAGATGTATAACCTACAGATTTTTCTAATCACAGATATCTCTGAAAACTGACAAATGTTGTCACATAAATTTGATAGCAGATCTTTCTGTTAGGTGTGTGGTTACATATATACATCACAGTTCTGTGTAATAACAAATTTAAGTTACATAGTCATACAGATATCAGTGGTATATGGTGCCAAAGACTATAGGAGTTGAAGTTTACGATAGATATCACTGATACACAGATATGTGAAAGAGATATGTGACAGAGATATTCATGTATTTCTAACCTGTGCTATTATTATGATACTTAGGACTTAAACAGTAGTAATACACTTATTTCACGTAGGAGTAGAAAAGGCTATTTCCTATCAAATTCCAATCATTCTGCAAGTCATAAATGCACTGTATTTTTATTTTACTTACATTCTGAGCAGTATAAGCCACAAAAAATCCTAAAGCCACTAACATTGTACACGTATACAAGGTACCCCTCTGGTCAATAATCAAGTAATTCCCCAATAAAATTAATATTGCATGCTTTGGTTCATGTAAATAAGAGAAATTGATTAAATTATGTGGCAAAACTAACAGTCAATAAATCATATAGACATATCATCATGCTCCTCAAATGTACTGTTTTTTACAACTGGACAGTTTAGTTTTTTAAAGTTTAATCCACATTTGGTTCTTTTCAGACAAATAGCAGTTTAATATGGAGTAATCTAATTAATTGGTACTTGGCTGTAGGAAAAGTCACTTAATCTCCTAATACTTGAACAATGCAAAACTCAACTTTCTTTACAACGTCAAAACAATTGTCAGATTTTTTTTTTAAAGCAATTATATGAAAAAGTATAAAATTGTTCTAGCTTATTCGTTAAGAAGCTTTGTTTTTCTTAAAAAGAGAGTAAAAAAGCCTGAAGATAATACTTTCATGTCCTCATCAAAGCTTTGTATGAAGAGTTAAATTGTTATATGTGTAAGTGATTTCCATTTAATATGAGTTTTCTAGCATTAAAGTGTAATATCAGCATGCATATCATTCCATACTCACTAGATTTGTCTCATACGTAAATTGTCTCCCTTGTGTGGAGTTGTGAGAGGGAGAAAAGACTAGGTATGTAGATGACTTGAAGGTCACCTATGTACATGCAAAATGACAACAGAACAAAACATACAACAAACAACATGCAGCCAACACAATGCTCTCAACCAAAAAAAAATTTGTTTTTGTAAACCTAATTTCTTGTGATAAAATTTCATTAGTTTTGTGTGACTTGAACTACCAATTTTCAGCACATAATTATGCTTTTCTAGTAATGATGTCGATGAAACATAAATGAGGAAGGGGAAAAAGGGGGAGGGGGGGGGGTGTCAGCAAACAACTGAACAAAAGTTATCTCTACATTCAACTGTTGTGTGCAATCCACACTGGTGACACCAACATTTATTACCTTATATGTTTTTGGTAGAGAAGTTCTTCTTGAAGTAAAAGAAAATGGCACATATCTCAAGTCCCCCACTGACTTAGAAAACTGTTGAGATAGCCTTTTTACCAAGTTTGATGGAATTTGATCTAAATCTGAGTCTGTGGTACTTTTTCTATGACCAAGATCAGCATTTCTAGAAAATTTATCAAAGTTCTGCTTTTCTTTCATGAATTTTGTCTTGGGATGTTCTGTAATGTTTTCATCGGATTCATAATCACTTTTACCAACACTTAAAAGGTCGTCTGTGAAACAAGACACATTATCATCTAAATAAGACACAGATCCTTGGACACTTATCACAGAGCAGTTATCCCCCAAGTTGTCATCACTTTTGTTGTCCAATTCAGATGTGCTTAATAAGCTATCATCAGTGTTTCTTACATATTTATATCTATTAAATTCATCCTGAGCCTGGTCATTCCTTTCATCCAATGCACTGAAGTCTAATTTGCCTTGATTCTTTGAATCATTTGCATCTAAATCATCGTCATTGTCCTCGATTTCATCAACATTTCTACTCTCATCTACAGCATCACAGGAAATATCATCGTCTAAGTAATCCACTGATCCTTGTATGCTGCCTGTAGAACAACTGTTCTCCCTATCCTCTTCTGCCTCCTTAGACAGAGCTTCAGATTCAAATTCCTGTGTAGTCTCATTCATTCCACTGGGCTGCTCATCTACATTTTCAGTGAAACAAGAAACACTATCATCTAAATAAGACACTGATCCTTGTATGCTTAGCACAGAACTGTCGTCCTTTAAATTGTCTTTAAATTTTGCTTCATGTTTTTCATCCCTTTCTAATGCATTGAAGCTACTACCCACTTTCTCCATAGGTACATACCTATCCAACTCATCTTCGACTTGCTCTTCTTGCTCTGGTGAGGTGAAATCAAATTCACCTTGATTGTCTGAATTAGAATCACCATCAATATCATCTTCAATTTCATCTATATTTCGACTTTCATCAAAACCCTCACCAGAAACATCACCCAAATATGCAACAGATCCTTGGATACTTCTAATAGAGAAATTATCCTGTGTATCTTCTTCAACTTTGTCAGATAAAAAGTCCATTTCTGATTCATTTCCTAGTTCACTCATTCTTCCATCTCCCATCTCTACATTGTCTTTTTGGTCATTACTATTTCTGATAGTGGTAATCTTTGGTGTATGTATGTCATTTTCATAAATATCACAGTTATCATAAATATTTGTCTCTTTGGCATCAGTATTGTCACTCACGGTACTTTGATTGGGTGTACTGAGAGTGAGGCTGGTGTAACTTTTACAGACTTCTTTTGGACTAACAGGTGATAAATCTTCATACTCATGAGTGGTGGTGATGATGATGGGTGGATCATTTACATTCAAAGTGGTGGGATTCCTAAGTCCAGAGTCATTATTACTGTCAGACTTAATAGGTGAACAAATCGGGTCCAAGTAGTCGTCAAAATCACCAGACGCAAACACATCCTCAGAACTGAGACTCCGGCTTCTATCCATGTCCTCTGAGGAGTTATCTCCCTTCTGCACGTTACCTATCTCTTCATACTCATCATTGGGATACCCTGGAGAAACACCCCCATCTTCTGTCGACAGATTAAACAAGTCCTCCCGACCAGTCAAGGATTCCTGGATTGTGGGATTCTGTACGACTCTGGCACATTGCATGTGGTTCTCTAAATAGGAAGTGTCAAGCTTTGCGATTCCAATTTCCATTTTATACGTGGAAGTGTGTCCATTTTCACTGCTGACACCATTGGTGCCAATATCTGAATTGCTTTTTCCTTCCTCCATTATGGTCTATCGGGTCAGCAATCACACATGTGTGTTTGTTGCGTTTTTTTTTTAAATCCCAGTCAAGACATCGAGTTGAATTAAAGATCCACAGTGGCTAAAGCGGTAGATGCATTTTTGTCGTATATACACCTCTTTAACACAATGTCTCTCAGGGGGATCAGGCTACAATCCTTGTTGTACAAAAAATATTTCTGTGGCTATCTTTTAAAAATATTTAGAGCAAAAATTTTTTTCACACAGGCATTCAATTCCAGTCATTGAAGTTCAGCAAATATACATAGTAGGTTAAAAACAAAGGTTTGATGTTAAAGGTATCTGTTCTTTGGCTCCCCTCCAAGTAGACCTTATATGGTCAAATAAATAATTTAGTGAGGCTTTAACCAAATTTATTACACATTCATCTAATTTCCCCAAAGAATCTGCCAAACGATCAAGCAAGTGCCTCTAGTCCCAGTCAGTAAAGTAAAACCACTTGAAATAACTTCCTATGGAAAAAAAAGTGCATCGTTGTATGTGGGCTCGAAAACACTTGACATTCGACTGATGTTTGACTTATGTTCATTTATTTTGGACCAAACACCAATAAAAAAGATCTGTTGTCCACATTTCCTCCGTACAGGTGTATCATTTGTCTGCCTTCCATTATTAACATGGTACAGGTATGCCACAGGGTTCACTTATTACGACTTGTCTCTCGTGTTAGTCGCCCTGATTACTTAGTCAGCCTTTTCATGCATTGACACCTGCATATATAGTAACAAAACCCCCTCATGAATACATCACTTATTGGTCATGGTCCATTTCACTTCTGTTATGGTATGAATATCATAAAAAAGGTCTTGGTTCAGTTTATTGCAACTAAAGAACTGAAGAGATGTTCACACCTGAGCCTAGGGATGCCTGAAGAAATTGAGATTTTTCCCCCTTCAGATTTCTACATAACAGCTATAGGGAGCTGTCATTGTGAACCTTGACCATATGTCAGATAGTCCTTATCAGCTTAGACTACAGCCATTGATTTTTTTTCTGCCTTTGACATTTTCCAGAATTCCCTTTCCTTCCATTATACCTGTCCTTCTGTCTATTTTTAGCAATTTACTAATTCACTGTGGGTCCATAAAATCCCTATATAAAGAATTATTCACCGTCACACAAGTTGATCTTCTTAATCAGAATTATCCACGTAATGTTTAATTTCTTCATTAGGAAGCCTTTCCCTAGCGGTCTCACCTTGATTAGGATAACAGGTAAACTTGACAATCAATGACTTCACTCACAGCCTCCGGTCTATAAGGGGATCAAGATTGCCTCCATATTGTGTACACAGTCTTCTCGTTCACATTAATTATTGCATTATTAATTGCTCCGGAAGTGCAGACTGGTGCATATTTTGTCCTTATATTAATTCCTTGTCTATTAATTCTCATGGGACAAAGTATACATTGTACAAACTCCTTCTCAATATATCTACACAACGGGGCATTCATTATAAGTCAATGAATTTTATTGATGGCTTTCAAATATAGATGACTCTCTGATATATTAGTTAGGAATGTTGATCAACTTTATTTTCTTAATAAAAATAATAGTTTCATGAGTACATATACAAAGTTTAAATTTAAATTGTATCAAAGGATTTCTACCACAACATTGAATTTCTTTAACAAATTACTTTCATAGCTTTCTTCTTTGCTTTACATTGAGCCAAATTTTACAATATTTATAATTCTTTCAAGATTTTAAGAAATTAGTCCGTTATATTTACCTAGTAAGAAAAATATTTACTTGAAATGTGTGTAATTTTGAAAGGTTAAAATCATTGTTAGAACAAATAGGCTTATCCCTGGTAAATTTTACATTTTAAACAAAATAAAATGCTGATTTTGATCAAGACCTATTCTGGTTTTACATGCATGATATAATTTTTTTCAAGGAACCTATATACTGACATCTATTAAAATGAGTAGTGAAAGACACTTCAAGGGAAATAACTCTTAAATCCTTCTTTACAACATATAAACCAAGCACTATTCATGCAGTTGCTCTAACAATAAAATTAGGCTCTAAATACTTTTAACATTTTATATCAAGCTTTTATCTACTTGTGCAAGGATTTCAAGTATCCTTTTTATTCTTATACCAGTAATAACGACAAAACATTTTAACCACCATGTAATTAAAATGTGACTCAAGTACTACAGCTATCAACACAAAATGTTTACAGACGAGCTTTTGTAAACAAGCACCTGTGTCACTCTGTTGAGGCCAAGCTCTTCTAAATGTGTAGTAAACGGGGACAAAATGGGGACATCTATCAAAACACTTGTACTGTATGGCAACTAGTAAATGGCCGAGATGCCAACACAAACAGGAAATCTTCCATGGCTTTTACGTTCAATCTACACTGTGTATAACGTCTGCTGTTGATGTACCCACCTACCAGGACCATGTATTGGATGTGTATTTTATGAATTTAAAACAGTTCTGACAGTTTTTATCAACTACTAGAATGATAGGCAATAATTGTTTTTGAAGAGTTTCTAATATGTGTTGACACAATAAGCTTGCTCAACAGTTGCATTTCCAAATTAGTGTACATGTATAGTAATCAAAGGTATATCTCAATTTATCACATATTACTCCTTTATTCAGTGGATATATAGCTTATAAGATATCATTTTTGTTGCAACAATTATGATGTCACATTCTTTAGAATATGTGATAAAAAGAACTCCCCATATTTTGAAGTAGGATATGATTTTTATCCAACTAATGTTTTCTGTCCCCTCCTCAAGGCTCAAGGATAGAAAACACACAACTCACTGGACAAAAGAGTTATATTCAACCACAAACCATGGGAGATACTATATACCTATATACTTTTTATTACACCACCGTATAATCTCTATTAACCGCCCCTGCCCCTATAAGCGCCCCCTTAGGTCTTTTTCAATTGTTAGTAAATAAGGGCCCCCTGTACAGTGAATTAAATCAACAAGAATCGTATCAAAATATTGAAGAAAGAGAAAATTAACTTGTCTTTATCCAATTTTTCAGTGGAAAATGAATACTTTAGCATAATTTGGGTGGATTATCTTCACTTTAAGTGAAGTTAGACAGACATTATTTGCGTGGTTCCTCGTATCTATTTTTTTTCAAAAGATTTTTTGAAGTTAAAATATGACATTAAATATTATAAATAGCGTACCAAAATAACCGACCTTGTATCTATTTTTTTTTCAAAAGATTTTTTGAAGTTAAAATATGACATTAAATATCATAAATAGTGTACCAAAATAACAGCCCCCTTTTTACAATTTTCTAAGCGCCCGGGGCGGTTAATAGGGATTACACGGTATTTACATTAATTTGAGATGCCCATATTTACCACTAAGAGAAAAAGGCAACATACACATTTATCAAGCTTGTATACATGAAACAATTTATACACAGAATCCTCATTACCTGTTCGATTTCGCCCTCGGATGAGCTGGGGCTCCGGGTAATGGCCAGTTCCTCCACTAGAGGCTGGACCAGACTGTCAGATTGCAGAGGATCCTTGGTCTGTGAGGACATGTTCTCGTCTGCTTCCACAACCTCATCTACAAATATCGACAAATTGTTACCAAAGAATTAAGTAGAAAGAATACAAGTTTTTGGGAGGTGGTAATTAATAAAATTTCTACAATGTTAAAGATATCTTGTATTGCATAATGTTTAATATGCCATCTGCTTCATGTTTATGAAATTGAATGAGAAGTGAAAAATGATGCTACATAATAAACATAATGGCTTATATTATGATTAAATGAACCTTTCAACAGAAGATGTTCCAAGAATGCTTCACATTATTACAAATCTTTGTAAAGGCTCACCTTGAACTAATTGTTGTGAAACATCTTCACCCACAGCTGGCTCCTCCGATTTCTCTGGAGTTGGTTCCCTGACTGGCTCTGGTGTCGGTTCCCTAACTGGCTCTGGTGTCGGTTCCCTAACTGGCTCTGGAGTCGGTTCTCTAACTGGCTCCTCAGGCTGAGGAGGACTAGTGTCCTCTTCTGTTTGTTCCTCTACTACTTCCTCCTGTTGAACCTCTACTAATTCCTCTTGCTCCTCAGGCACCCTTTCTTGTTCCACTATCTCAGCATTCTGAGAGAAGTCTCCTATGAGGTCCTCAGATACCGGTCCTCCTTGGTCCATAAGAGATTCACTTTGGTCCACATTTTCTGTCATGACTGGTTCTTCCTCAGTAGGAACCTCATCCTCAGTTCGCTCCTCCTGTTCTACAGCTTCCTGCGTGGATTCCTCCACCATGTCAGGTTCCATGGCTCCTCCTAGCAGGTCCTCAGACTCCTTTGCTGGTGTGGTCTCTCCTAGAAGGTCCTCCTCAGGAACCAATCTTGTGTTAGTAACATCACTGTCCACTAGCAATTCTCCTGATGTGCTAGACCCTCCTTCCTGTTCCACTGATCCACTTTCCTGTTCTAGATCCTCAATGGCCTCATTTTTGGGCGAGAATTCATCCACCACAGGGGTTGTTTCTATATTTCCACTCATATCAACAAGGTTATCCTTGCTTTGTCCATTATTTTCGTTAAACACATCCAATTCTGCACTATTATTGGCACCTGCATCCACTTCAACTGAACCATTCACTTGATTTTTCTCACTTCCGAGTAAATCTCCTTGATTGGAGGAGTTTAGTCCTAATAAGTCATCAGAATTAGCATGTCCGTTTGTGCCCTCGGTGGACAAGAAATCATACATAGGATTTGAGGACCCAGAGGACATCATTAAATCTCCTTTCTGGACCTCCGGAACAGAATTCACATCATACAAAGGATTCACTGGCTCTGTATCCCCCATATTATCTTGTTGCATAGACAGGGCGTAGAGTGGATTTAAATCGGAACTGGAATTCACAGGTTCTCCGTGACCATTTGTCGAAGATGTAGCACTAAACTGAAATGATAAATAAAAAAATCTGAATCAGACTTGCTGTTCTGTAGTGATGTAGACAGGACGATGATTCATCAGATATCTCTCTTTCTCCTCTTCAGCAAAATTGTTTTCGGGGAGTGCTTTCATAAAAACTGCCGACACAACTCTCAATACTCATAATACATCTAATCATGTTACTTCTCTTATAATTCAGTCAATTTTCTATCGACACTGTTCAAGCAATTCTAGATTTTATATTCTTCATAACTGATTTACTTTATACACGAGTCTGTCTCTGTCTTTATGGGCAATTTCATGAGGCGGGATATTACTAATTTTAAAGCTGATCATTCAAAGCAGTCAGATAATTGGTAATCATAACAAAACACAAAAGAACCAGAAACAGAGCAAGAAAATAACTGGTTTCCTTCCCCTGACCTACATTGTGTCAAAATTCACCAAAAAATATATAATTAGCTCCAAAAATGTTCTGACATGTGCTAAAGCTATTTTCCCCCTGTATTTAATTTTCAATCAAACCTAAAACATCTGGAGTACTGGTAAATCTGAAATCGTAAAAAAATAATGGTGCCTTCTCTTTTCAAACAAAATCTAGCTTAGCTCCCATTCATAAAGATCTCAGAGAAATCACTGGTATATAGTACTTACAGTTACAGCAAATTGTGACACAGACAGACACAGCAACAAAGAGCACTCAGACGCAGCAGCAAAGAGCACTCACTTGTTGTACTTTGAAGTGGTTCGACCTCAGCAGATCAAAATCGGAAAATAAAATTTTGTGCAGGCAGACGTTAAACAGTTATCAACATCAGCACTCTAATGCATCATGGGGGAAACTGAAGGTGGCATTCAACCAAAGGTATGCGGGATGGTTAATTCAGAAGACCACATAACTCAAATTCCATTCAGTGAACATGACAAAATTCATTCCTTGAATTTTAACATATTTCTCTACTTTTTAGCAAATTAGATTGGACACAAACCATATTTATCCATCTGCTCTAGCAAATTACACATGTAACTGAAAAATGGGGGAACAAGACCTGTTATCAAAAGATCAGTTATCAAAGAATTCACCAGCATATGTTTGTTTATTTTTGTGTGGGCAGAGATTTCGTGTTCCTGAACAACTTTGGATAATTTTTTTTAAAAACAGTTTAAACTGGTAAAAGATTGATCTTGTCTAATAGAATGTGTCACAAAAGTTTGACACAACTTTGGATAATTTTTTTTAAAAACAGTTTAAACTGGTAAAAGATTGATCTTGTCTAATAGAATGTGTCACAAAAGTTTGACCAGTCATCTGTCTTTATTTCCTTTTATCACTACAATGATGGAGCATCTTCGGTTTATTTATAAATAAGAGAGGCATTCATGAAACTTTATAACAGATAACCATTATTCCTATTTCAGAGAAATATTGTCATGAAATTTTCTTATAACTCTATACATTCTGCTTTGTCAACCCTGGGGCCTCATAATAGCCAACAATACTTCAGAAAGTACTTGATTCTTATAAATACTTATCAAACATCCCCTGAATAAGTTACGATCAACTTGTCCCATTTTAACCTGGCTCTATTTTCTAGCTACTTATATCCTCTTACAAGCACCTCTCAAATCTTTTCATACTGCATACATAACATACTCAGATAAAAATCTACGCTTTTGTACAAAATTATGAAACATTTCTTACTTTTAATTTTACACTGATTCACACAGATAAAGCGAAAAAAAATTACTTGCTGAGAGAAGTCTACTCCTTCTTTAGAAAAACGACAAAAAAGTGTAATAATTGTAATATAACTCCGCTAAATAAAATGCGGAATACATTAACATGTACCTGTCTGAAATTCCTCACCTGTCCCCAAATAAACCAACAACCATTAACCAGCAATTCGACCCTTCACACATTCCACAGAAGAAAACAACTTGGTTAAAAGCAAAAAGACATAAGCTCGTAAATAGAAAATCCCACCTATCTGTCTCAAGACGGGACCTAAGAAGAAGAGAATTGGTTAAGCTAGGCCTGTATTTTGTGTCATACACTGAAGGATATGTGGTCAATCTGGGTGTAAATGAATCAACTGTCAATACCTGCAGACATAATACACCTGAGTTTTTTTTCTTCTTGTGGTCAAGATAAAAAATCATATTTGTAATCATATTCATAATTCGTTCTCTGTCCAACACATACACTGATGTAATTATTGACAAGCAAGTCACATTTCCATCAAATATAGTTATCATGAATACTAGATTTTTGCCAATGGTAACCAGATTTTTGATTTGATATTGAATTGAGGGATATATAAAAAATCTACTACTGTTACATTTTTCTTCAAAAAATTTAATCCGATATCAGTGAAATGTTTTCTTCCCTACATATAGACCTCTTTCCCCATGCATTAATAAGTTGGAGACCTCCTGGGAATGATTTAATTAAAACAACATTGTCCAATTCATTCATCAAAAAGAAATTCTTGACAATAAATCAAAATTTCTTGACCCATTTTTCAAAATTATCATTTTTTTCTACAACAAACTACGTAAATAAATACCTCACTATAAGCTCACCATCCTTCCTCCTAAAATTTTTTTTATCACCAAAGCAATCTTTCAGTGTTAAAAATTCTTTAAACAATTATTTCATTTGCATTGCTAATTTTTTTTTTTTAAAGATTTACTACTTAGCCATTGTCAGAAGATAAATAGGATTAATTATCTGTTTAATAAATACCTTACCTCATTGATAATCTTGATAAGATTCAGAATTCTTCTCCATCAAAACAGTTCAAACATGTAATACACTATTATATAAAGCCGATAATTTGTGGTTCATAGACTTAAAAAAGATTTCAATACACACTTCGAGTCAAATATAACCGTCGCATGTTCAATGACCTTTGAGAACACTTATTAATCATCTAGACTTCTGATACTGATCTTTTTTTTAGATAAATGACTTAATGTCTACAATCTTATGGTATCTTGTCCAGCCTATCTTTGTTGTACATCTTTTTCAATACTTCCCAAGTCAGACATTGTTATCATTGGATGTTATTCATGTCCAGACCCTTGACTCTTGAAAGTTTTCCTTTTTATTCACAATGGCTTAAGTCTTGTAAATAATTCATTTTGAAAATCAACAATATAAATTCAAATGACTTTTCTGAGATTCAAATTGCCAGATGGCATAAATTTCTACTGAATTAAATAAAAGATAACAAATTGGAATGAAATAAAGAAGGTAAAAACTAGAGCTACTGTGAGCAATGAGCTCACTAAATGATACCCCTGCCTCCCATATGAACATATTTGCATGTTTTGTTATGAGAAACCGAAATACATGTTGGATCAAAAAGTAAGATAGTTGCAAAATGGCAATATGTAATAAAGATTCTGTGAAAGTCTCATCAAATTTAATTCAGAGGTATGAGAGGAGTTGCGGATAAGAGATGGGTACCCCAAATCATAACAGTCGAATGGACGGATGGATGGACATCCCAATTACTATATACCCGCCCGCTGTTCAACCGGGTGCATAATAAAATGGGGGTGAAAAATTCCCTGTATATATTAGTTTTGGAAAACCCCGATACCTGCCTGATTAAAAGGTGAGCAACAACAGTGAAAAGGAGAAGTTGCAGATAGTTGATTTATCCCCCAATTGTGATGGATGTACAGAAGCTGGATAATTACTTACATTGAATTGAAATGAATCAAGGATGTACACCCAATCACTATATACATGTATATACTTTTCAACCAGGGGAAGAGTTTTGAAGACTGTATGGGTTTTGATGGCTTCAGCTGTTTTGCCTCACCATTCTGATTAAGGGTCTAAGGCCATGAAACTCCCAATTTCTGATCCCCTTCATCAAAAGATGGTTGAAAGTGGTTCAACCATTTCAGATGAAAAGCTGAAAACATTATTAAGATTATTGCACAATGGTTGCACAAGTTCCGTCAGGCATCCAGAACAGTAAGTCAAGTTACTTCTCATTTGCAGACAGTATTGTCCTTTTCATTGTAACAGCTACAATGTTTTTTTTTCTCAATGAGCCTAAATATTATTGATGTTTTTTGAATGAACCAGTCTGGCAGGAAGCAAAATAGAAGGGCTATTATGTAATTCTGAATGCAGCTGAGAAACCCATTTCTGGTCTGAGCAATTTTAATTAAGTGGTAGTTATGCCGCATGCGACTTTTTTCAGGTTCTGTTCTGCAACTGCACACATTAAGAAGCTTATTTTCGTAAATCTCTTTTTCATTACCCTATTTCTTTTCCTTATTTCCGTTTTTATAATTTCGACCAGAAATTTGTCACAAAGGCACTTCAAACACATGCTTTTAATATTTACAAGAACATAAATCCCTTGGTCTCAAAGCTAATTTGCTAAAAAATGAAGTTTGACAAATTCTTGTGCTCTGTAGTTATTTCATCATTATGGCCTACAATGCACCTTTTAATTAAAAGATCCGCGTACTAGCAGCTTTAACAGCTCTGAGGAATTTGGGTGCTTTCATGTTACATTCTTTGCCAAATTGTGGAAACTACCATGAATCACTCTCTTTGTTTAAGTTTATTCTTAGAAAATAATGTTTATTTTGGTTCGTGTGCACCAGTACACTAATTCCGTAATCTATATCCGTCTACATTCTGTCTTTTCCTTCCATACGGGTGACAGTTAGCAATCTTAAATCAATTCAGACAAATCTTTTTCCCCTAGCTCGTTTATAAAGCTACTTTTTACACAAAAGTTACCTTCAGACCATTGAAAATTTAGCAGCAGTGGGTGTACAAAAATTTCAACATTAGCAGCCAACTTCCAGCAAAAAATTCCATAGTTATCTTATTTTGAAAAGTATTTTGGAACATTTTTTTTTTCCAAACAAAAAAAAAATTTCTTTTTTATTTTACAGTACAAAATTTGAGAAGTTTGAGTTTGATTGTCTATGAAATCCACACAAAAACAACAGGAGCCATGCATCATGGAAGAAAAATTTTCTATATAGGAATTGATGGAGTCTGACTCATGTTGTGATGAAACCTTGGGGGAGAGCTGGGCTTATCTAGTGCCATATGTTATAGAAGAAAGGATAAGTGGAATATACTGTACTGAAACTGATATCCCTGGGTTACTTGAGTTTACCAATAATCCATTGACAAAGAGTTTACATGCTACTAATCTTTTCAAGATATATTCAAGAGCAAAACTACAATGTATACTGGTACATTTCTTTTATCTACATATGTAAGTGCTCCATCAGTACATTTCTCTGTGTTGTAATCTATTGGGAGCAACAACATTTATTCAAAGACTATTCATGTATTATATGAAATCTTATTGAAAGTATTACTTCTTCCTAGGTAACATCTACTGTACATCCATAAAGGCCTTCAATTTTAAACCCAGCAGGCTCCAAAAAAAGGTCAAGGTTCTGCCATTCTCTATTGAAACTAAATGTGGCCAATGATGACCAAAAGAACTACAAGTAGTGAAAATATTCAGAAGTCAAGAAATGCTGTAAATTTTTGGCCAAATCAAACTCCACAAGTATCTCAGCATGTTTCGATACATTAATTTCCTATTCTCAGACAGGTAATACAAACATAACACCCAGGATATTTTGACAGGTTACATCACTTGATGTATTGAAAATCTGCATGAGTTGTCTGTCACATGAGAGAGATGTGCTGTTTTTACGTGATATTCCAGTGTTACCGCTAAATGTAGCAAATCTTCAACATCACACCCTGGTTATGAAATATAGCCTGATAATATTGACTAAAGCCAATTTTTGGACCCACATTGCCAAGTTTTCAGTGCTGGTTATGTAATTTTAACTGCAGATGCTGAGCAAACGACTACAAAATTACCAAATAACCCACTTCATTATAACTGCAGCCAAAGTATCAGTTTCTAATGTACCATTTACCAATTATACTCATTAATATAAGCTAGGAATATTTTAATGTAGCAATGCACAGAACATTAGGGTTTTTTTAAGTATGTAATATTTCTTGATTCATCAAATCTAGGAAGTTTAAAGCAGGAAAGCATACAAAGTGTGTATTGCTTTTTTTCTCAATAAAACTATACATAAACAGTTTTGATCAATTTTTCACTGTCACTCTTATAAAACATAAAATGATATTTTCTTTCACAATGTATAATAATTACAGTTCACACCTACCCATCTATCTGCTAAAGACAGTTATAATACTTACTCAAATCACTGTAATCAAGTATATCCCTTTCAAAACCTTTAGCAGACAGCGGCTACAAATCATGCCACAGAATAACTAGGTCACAACCCTAGAGGACACACCCCTTTTTGAGAGCTGTTCAGTCTGTCCACTCACCTCTTGTTTGTCAACAAGTTAAAATTCCAGGGTCTTATGACAGCTAGGTATAATTTCCTTTGAAGAAAATAAAATAAAAAGCTCCTCTCTTTTTAACCCACAACAGAAGAATCTAGCAGACATGCATCAGAATTTGAGGGGTACTTGAAACTTACATCTCCAGTGGACCAATCACAAGTGTTTGCAATCTCAGGAGGGGGGTTCCAAATTCTTATCTCCTTATGGAAAAGCAAGAAAAACTCATTTCTTCCAATGCCTCACTGCTGAGTTAAAAATTCAGGTCACACATCAAGAAATTTTTGTTGAGCATAGACCTTACTGAGGCCCCCTTAGGGGTGATAACAAAGTTTAGGAAATATTACCCCCCTATTTGAGAACTTCTCACTTAGCCATATTATGCAAGATGTAATTACAGCACATTTAGTGCTTGTGTCAAGGAAGTGGTTTTCTTGAGCCTGAAAGTAATATGAAACACCATTTCCTTGCCTTATAAAAACATTAGCATATAATGTATACTGATGTATTGCCCTAAGTGTACAAGAAAAGGCTGATGTATTATACTGTGCACACAAAGACAAGATTATTAGAATACACATACCCTTGTTTATGTGTATTTAAAAAGCCCATCCCTCTCTTTATGTGGTTTTAAAGTTGTGACAGTGTAACTATAAAATGTACATTATAATGCTTGCTATTTTATACACAAAGTGTGCTAATGGGATAAAAGGTATTTGTATCATTAAGATATCATTAATGGAAAAGTATTGGAAAACTTATATTGATAAAACTTGGTTTCTTCTTAGACTGCCAGGAATGTAATTAACCGATAATTGAAAAATCTGGAGGAACTTTCTCATTTGTAACTACTAGAAACTTCAAGTCAGTATAAATAATTTGTAAGCAGCCAGGCGAAAAATCCTGTAAGAAAATAAAAACACACACCACTCGTACATAAATACCAAAATTTTTAAATATTGATTTCTTCAAGAGATTATACATTGTTTTTTGTGTTTTTAAAACTGAAATCACAGAAAACCCTAAAACAAATATGTTCCCAGATCATATATTTTTCACTTGAAATTTTTTTTAAAGGTTTTTGTTGTAGGTCTCGCTGGAGATGTTTGTGAGCTAAGGAAAAACCCGCCTTATCTCACTGATATTCCTGCTGACTAGTCGTTCACACAGAGACAGAAAGAAATTGATGGCTCTGATAAGGCTCTGAATCTGCAATACTGAAGAGTTACCTCCCTTCTAATACACAAACTGCTATCCAAACACTCTCTTCATAAAACACAACAGAAAGCTGGAGAAAAAAGAATTAATACGCACCCAAAAGTAATTTGTTTACCATAAAACATTAGATTCAAAGGAGAGAAACAATAAAAACCATCACAGTTTATTAAATCATTCTTTTGATGATGTGGGGAAGGCATTTTTATTCATAAGAAAAACAGCAAGTACTGGTAATAAAATAATTAATTTTGATTCAGGGCTGTAGTCACTCCTTTTAATTTATTGTAAAAATCTCTAATTTTCAATATAATCATGTAAAGAAATGACCAACAAGACGCCAAAGAAAATTTTAAAGAAAAATTTATAATTCTATATGTATATCTTTTATCCCTTGTTGTGGCCCAA
>PRKT01000122.1:1224667-1262963 GCA_003671525.1 Saccostrea glomerata
AACAAGGATCATGATTGAATCTATATTATGTATCTTTAATAAAACTTTCCCAAAAGTTTTCACCTTTTCTGGCACAGTGGTTCAGATTTTTAAAAGATGACATTAATTTTTCACTAATTCTGTATTATTCCCCTTATAAGAGGGTGTGGCCCTTCATTTTAAAAAAAACTTGGAATCCCCTGCACATAAAAATGCTTTATGGCATGTTTGGTTGAAATTAAAAGACAAAATGTGAAAATTTTCTTATGACAGACTACACAACAGATGTTAGACAGACACCTTTCTATCATAAAAGCTCTCTTCAGCCTTTGGTTCAGATGAACTACATGTATTATACATTTAATAAAGTACAGTGGAAAATTTGACTAGCAGCAATTGCTACTTGTAAGTTACTATGAGCTAGGTTTTCAAAAGTGACACATCAAAACTCTTCCTTTGTTATATACAATAAACTACGAAGTAATACATCCAATATTTTTACCTGTGTATCAAAGTTAAATTCCCCCAGTAAATCCATCCCTGATCCTCCTTTAGCATCTAGGGGGGAGGGGCTGGCAAAAGGGTCGAAATCGTCAGTCATTTGGTTGGTGGTTGACTTGGAATCCCCGGTGCTGGAGTCCCCAAAGTCTAGTAGTGAATCAAACTGAGACGCCATCATTCACCTGCAATTAATTAATGAATCATCACCTCTCTGTCCATTAATGACTCTCGAGGGACGTACTTATTGTCAGTAATGAAGTATAGGGAAGTGCAATATGAGAAATAATTCAAATCAAATCTATGGTGCCACATAATGTCATTAAATTTTCTTGGTCTTTCAAATGAGCATCAACTGATATCTCAACATAAAATTCTGTAATTATTTTTTTTATATAATCACCAGTAGTACACTTTATTAATTTTTGTGAAAAAAGGGAAATAACTCTTAAAAGTGTTTCATTCACCACAGCAATTTGATAGATTGTTGAGGAGGAAAAATCATTCAATCCCCCCTTAATCATCCCCTCTCCCTCCTATGAACAATAATTGCTTGTTTTCGCTTAGTCTGAGGCATGTTACAGACAGAAATCAGCACATCTGATCATACATCAGACAAAGGCATGCCTAAACACAGATAGATTCTCAAAAACTTCAATTTATTATTTTCTCCTACAAAATTCTCCGGCAGTCTGCCAAAAATGTCTAAAAAAAAGAATGGGTAAACGGAGGAAATAAAATAACAAAACTTCAAAGTCTCCATCTGCTAAAAATACATTCTTCCTGTGAAGCAATTATAAAGCTTATTATATCATACATATTATATTTCTATATCATAAGTTTTTGCTAACAATGATAATCAAGTGACAGAAGGAGTATGCCACATTTGGACTTTCTTGATGGTCGGTCAACAATCCAAAAATTGCCAATAAGAGGGAAGGCATTAACCCTCTAATAGCTACACAAGAACATAACCAATAATTGTAAAAGGAAACTTTCAAGGTTATCAACTGGCTGCTTTTCATAAACATGCATATTATTGTTTTGATTGAGAGTGAGATATGAGCAATTCTGGGGGTCTCTGGTTCATCTCACATAAATCATAATTCCACTGTATTTCCACACCTAGTACACTGACTTCTAATAAGTCAGATAGAGAGAATTCTGAATGAATTTTGTGATAAAGTGACAGAATGTGGTAAAACTGGCAGATGGTTCAATAGTCCCTGGCAGAAAAAATAAATCCAAAGATTATTCAGAATATTTGTTTAAAACAGGAGAGAAAAGAAAATGCAGCGGACCAATACTGAATTTGAACCTGGGTCCCCTGAAACTCTGGTCAGGTGCTCTACCACCTGAGCTATCTGGCCACCAGCAATCGGACCCAGCTGACCACCACATTCTTTCCTCCTTAAAGGTCTTTGGCCCCTCAAACCCCAACCCAGGTTCATCCCTGAAAGGCCTCTCATCTGTCAGTTCCAGGGCATGGCACGGCACCAAATGTAACAGAAGAGGAGAAAAATGCAGACCAGGATTCAAACCCGGGCCTTTTGAATCTTCAGTCAGATGCTCTACCAACTGAGCTATCTGGCCACAGGCAATCGAACTCATCTGACAATCACATTTTCAATTAAAAACCCAACTTCTTGGTTCAAACCCTAAAAATTAATTTTTGTACCACTGTGGTGGTCAGATGGGATTGCTGGTGGCCAATTAAGTGAGAGCATCAACTAGTGATTCACAGACCGGGTTTGAATCCCAAATTGATCCATTGCATATTTCTCCTCTCCTGTTACATTTTGTGCTAGGCTTCAGAAGTGATGCTTGAAAGGCCTGGCAGGGAAGTCTTTAGGGACCATAAACCTTCAAGGAGGAAAGAATGTGGCAGTCAAAAGGTTCAATTGCCAATGACCAAATAGCTCAGTTGGTACTTTCATGGAATAGCACCTGACTGGAGTTCAGGGGACCTGTGTTTGAATCCCGGTCTGGTCTAGCTGCTGCATAATGTTTCCTCTCCTGTTACAAATTATAAAGAGCAGCTCTGGTGTCCTAGAGAGATCTGAATCAATCTGTCTAACACTTCTAGGTAATGAAGCACATTTTACAGGGTCTTTATTTGAAACTAGTGTAGGTTCAGGCATTTAAACTGTGAAAAATTTCAGAAGGCATTAATTTGCACATTTGTAAAGTTTTAATGGACAGAAGTGAATAGCCATGCATACTGTCAATTATCTAAAAATAACAAATCTTTCCCTTTTCAATTTCCTCATTTGAAAAAGTAATGAAAATGTCATAAAAATGTATGACAAATGGGAATTTGTTTCCATTTTGACAAGAAGCTAACTGCACACGATCTACATGCAGTCGCAACTTCCTATGGTGCTTCAAAATTCCCTATAGTTTTTCCTCTACATTTACAAGCATGCTAAGTAAAGACTCTCATTAACTGTATATGCTGTACTCGCATCTGCCACACCCATTTGTGATAATCTAAAAGACTAGACTTGGTACATGTATACTAGACAACTGGTATAAATAATATTGGATTTTTACCTGAATATTTACCATTTTAAAGTTGATCATTAAAATTCTTTGAAAAGATCCCTGTATACATGCATGATTCATAAATTCTTCCATAGAGTTATTTGAACAATCTGATAAAATCAATAAAATGCTTTAACTAGGTAACATTGCATTTTTACTCAAATTTTAATACAAATAAATATTTCTCAACAAACATTTTTCCCCAAGTTGTTTTGTTACCTTCCTTGATTTTCTTTATTGTGAACAGTACTGATATTAGTTTAATAATAAAGATATTTCATAAGGAAATTGAATCATTACTCACCTGAAAAAATTTATAATATAATATCATAAATGCACTTACCGAAATTAGAAAGAAAAATTCCCCAAACTAATTCCAAGAAGGCCAGCTGTCCTCCTTCCCAATGTACCAGAGGCTTATCCTAACACTGTCCTGACTCTGAGGAAATTATTGACCAGTCAATTGAACAATGGAAGTCTGATTCAGCAAGGCTTGCACATTCTACAAACAAAGAGAAATTAATGTGTAATTTTTTTTTCACTCCATACACTTGTCTTTCATTGATGCCCTGTCAGACTAAACCAATTAACAGCCAGACAGGGGGTCCCAGGATCCCCCTCCTGATGAGAACTGATAATGTGTCTCAGTGATTCCTACAGTCAACCCCCCTATATCACTTACAGATGGGATAGACAAGCGAAAAAATTACTGAATTGGTTTAACATGACACCTACTTCCTTTTACTCCACTTGCATTAAAAAATACATTATTCAAATATGTATGCACCTGTACTTTCATAATCTAAAAGGAAAACAAACTTGTCTTATGATATCAAATAAAAAATAGGTCTTTAAAGAGTCAGGGCACCCAAACATGCCAAATTCGACAGATGGATTGTCACAAGGGAATTCCAATTGATAGTCTGCAAAATTTATTGATTTTTTTTCTTCTTTCATTGACTCATGTTGACTCTATGTGACTAATTTAAGGATGGCACCCCCCTGAAACTCAATGGTTAGGCTCCGGAACCAAATGTTTCTCAATGGTTAACAGTCATTGGAGGAAAATCAGCTGCTCTGACAGTCTGCGATGGATTTAGGGGGAAATCAAGGAGGATATGAGTCATCTTACATGGGTGTTCACACCTTTCATTTCAAAAGAATAAAATGTATAAATGTTAAGAATCTCATTTTATTTACCCATCAAAATGACATAAGATTTTTTTGAATTTCACTTATTTTAGGCCATCAAAAGAGGGGAAAAGAGATAAGATTTTAACACTTTTTCTGTATCTTTTTTATAGTCAACTCACGTTTCTATCCTATGCAGGATTGTTTGTACAGTAACAAATGCTTGGATATTTATCACTGACTTTCCCTGCTGGAATTAGTGGAGATGAACAAATTGATTAAATGTTAACATAGATTATCATCTGTGCATGAGAGAAACCATATGTCACAGCTTTTTTTCTAGACCTGGCACCATAGGGGAAGTAAACCTTATACAATATCAGCAGAGATCAATGATGCTGTAGTCCAATATGAATGCTGCAGCTTGCAGAGCCATGAGTGCAGGAAACAGATTTCAACTACATTTTTTGGGGACATTTTTTTTATTTTTTGCAGGGTATATTTTTTAATGTTCAACCTTAGGGTTAGGGTAAAGACTAGGGTTAGGGGTAGGTTAGGGTTAAGGTTAGAGTTAGGGTTAAGGTTAGGGGTAGAGTTAAGGTAAGAATTAAGGTTAAGGTCAGGGTTAGGTTAGGGTTAGGCTTAAGGTTAGGGTTAAGGGTAGGGTCAAGGTAAGAGTTAGGGTTAAGGTTTGGGCTAGGGTTAGGTTAGGGTTTGGGTTAAGGTTAATTAGGTTAGGGCTAGGGTGTAGGTTAATTAGGTTAAGGTTAAGGTTAGGGATAGGGTTAATTAGGTGAAGGTTAGGGTTAGGGATAGGGTAAGGTTAGGTTAGGTTAGGGTTGGGGATAGGGTTATGTTATGTTAGGTTTAGGTTTAGGGTTTGATTAAATTAGGTTAATTAAGGTTAGGGTTAGGGCACGGGTTATGGTTACATTTAGGGTTAAGGTTAGGGTTCATTAGGATAAGGTTAGGGTTAGGGTTAACTTAGGTTTAATTAGGCTAGGGTTAGGGTTAGGGTAAGTTTATACAATAACCAGAAGTCTCTGTCGAGACTGTAGCTCAACTTGTTTGTACTTATAACAAAGGATGAGAAAAGAAGCCATTGCCATCAGACAAAAACTGTAGAAGGAGTAGTGTTTTAAAGGAATTTCACAGAAAATTCTATTTTTAGTAACAATGGCAACACTGTTCATCAAAATCAAAAACCGATGCACTATTTTATATATCTTAGTGTAGTCTACTTGTGTGCTAAGTTATATAGAAATCAGACCAAAACTGTAGGAGGAGTAGCGTTTTCAAGGAATTTCACAGAAAATTCTATTTTTCGTAAAAATGGCAATACCGATCATCAAAATCAAAATCCTATAAAGTATTTCATGTATCTTAGTGTAGTCTACTTGTGTGCCAAGTAATATTGAAATCAGACCAGAACTGTAGGAGGAGTAGCATTTTAAAGGAATTTCACAGATAATTCTATTTTTAGTAACAATGGCAACATCTTTCATCGAAATCAAAAACCCATGCACTATTTTATGTATCTTAGTGTAGTCTACTTATGTGCTAAGTTATATTGAAATCAGACCAAAATTGTAGGAGGAGTAGCGTTTTAAAGAATTTCACAGAAAATTCTATTTTTAATAACAATGGCAACACTGTTCATGAAAAGCAAAAACCCATGCACTATTTTATGTATCTTATTGTAGTCTACTTGTGTGCCAAGTAATATTGAAATCAGACCAGAATTGTAGAAGAAGAAGCATTTTAAAGGAATTTCACAGAAAATTCTATTTTTAGTAACAATGGCAACACCGATCATCGAAATCAAAATCCCATGCATTATTCTATGTATCTTAGTGTAGTCTACTTGTGTGCCAAGTAATATTGAAATCAGATCAAAACTGTAGGAGGAGTAGCAATTCAAAGGAATTTCACAGAAAATTCTATTTTTAGTAACCATGGCAACACTGTTTATCGAAATCAAAATCCGATGCACCATTTTTATGTATCTTTGTGTAGTCTACTTGTGTGCCAAGTTATATTAAAATCAGACCAAAACTGTAGGAGGAGTAGCGTTTTGAAATATTGTTTACAGACAGACGGACGGACGACGGACACCTTACTATCGCATAAGCTCTTTTGGTCTCTGACCAGTAGAGCTAAAAACCATGAGCAGAGCAAATGCAACCTCTTAGGCATCAAAGATGGGATCAGGTAGCATGGAGGAGTGAGAATCCCATCAACCAGACACACTGGGAAAATGTGTGCAAATAAATTCCAAATTCAAAACCTGAGTAAATCATTGAGATGTCAATTATTCAAAAAGTATATATATATAAATATATCAAATCGTATTAATTTCTTAAAATTTAACATTAGCACAGCAAGGACATAATACTCCAGCTTATCTGTATAAATAATTAATATATTTCAAAATGACAGTGTGCTCATCTTCACAAACGGTTATTCTCTTCAGAGAAGTGGACAGGCTTTCACCTACGGATTTAGGCAAAAGCCTGTCCACTTCTCTAAATAGAATATAGCCAAGGGTTTCTGATATTATGAGGAGAGTATCATATTAGAAACTCTTGGTTAGCAAAGATGCAGTGTGCTGTGCAGGGTAAAGAGAGTCTGTAATTCCACAAGAACTTTATATAAGCATCACAAAGTTTCAGCTTGAGCTTATAAATATGAATACACCTTTTAAAATATACAACAGGAGAATAGGGCTGTATCAATATATCGATATATCGATACGTATCGATATTCAACAACAAAATCGTATCGAAAAATTACTTCCAATACGTATCGGACAAGCAGTTTTTCTTCTAATTCTCCTAAAAAGATGGGAATTTTAATCAGCAAAGATTATATTTAACTTTTTTGAATTAAAACTGATCAATAAATGAATAATTATAGATTTATTAAAGAAATAACACAGTTTTTATAGTTATTATAAATTGCATAACAATTTTATTTTAACATGTTGATTTTACAGTCATTAAAAGTTTCGATTGGAAGTGTTTTATTTACTGACTATGGGATAAGAACTTTGAAATGGGTAATAAAACACAAATTTTTTTAATGAAATCCATACATTAAATGATTAATAAGCCTTTTTTGATGGACTTGTTTCAGAATCCAATATATCAGATATCGCTTTAAAAAATATTGTATCGTATCGTATCAAAATTTTTTGCTCAATACACAGCCCTACAGGAGAAGCCGCGGAGGAGTCAAAGTGCATTTAGGATTCCAAATAAATTGTGTTATCTCCCCTTGAATTCTTTTAAAACAGACTCAAATTGCATGACATATGCTTTTGACTCACAACATGCGATTCATTTGAGTCAGAACTCAGAAAGATAAAAACTAGAATACTTTATCAGCCTACAAAGGCACCTGTCTCAAGGATTTTCCCGCCTCCCGTCATCGCATCATGCGCATGCAGCTCTTCTGTGTTTTGGGTTGGTCTAATTTCAGAACTAGTGGAATTACAAGCGTAGAGAAAGTGTCAATATATATTAACATCAATTTTAGCTATAGAGGGAAGGAACTTCCTTAACAAGGAAAAAGGAGTATCAATTAGTTTTGTGATGTGCATGTAACAGGGTTTCGAAATACGAACAACTCCTGTGGCTCAGGTTCTCATAATTTATTAAAGATGTTGAATGCAATGTATAATATACAAGCAAACTTAAGCCCTGAAAATATCAATAACAGATTATAAGTATTTAGAAAACAAATATATTGCATTTATAATACATGAATATAGATACGATTTACTTTATAATAATAGATCATAAAAATATTACATGTTATACCATGTTATACTGAGTACTCAATGAATACATGTAAAAAAGTAAAGTAAGAGTTATGCCTCTTACATCGACGTATGGAAAATAAGAAAATGAATCGAACAGAACTATTACAGTAGAATGAATAGTTCACAAATCTATTTACAATAATATATACACACACAATTAATAGAAAATAATAGTAGGTATACCTGATTGTGGATCAGGGCTCAAAACAATGGGCCACCCGATATATAATGGGTCTTGATATACTCTCCTATTAAACAATAATTACACTCTATATACACTGCTGCATTACTGATGTTTTATTCACATACTCAAAGAATTTATACTTTAAGCTTCAGGTAATAATGCAAAGTTGAACTCAGTATATCTTCATAAAATTACATTAAAAATCAAAGACGATGAATTATCGGAAAATATAGAATTAGATTAGATAAAAGAAATAGAAGTCAACTTACAGTCTCTGTCCTGAGGTCTCGTCTCAAAATTATCAATATGTACTGATGTAAATATGTAAATAAATATGGTGACCAAAATATAGATCTAACTCTCTCAATAGTCTATCTCTGTCTAAAAGATCAAACAAAGAGATCGGCGGGAAAACGTCCCGAGCCAATCACAAGCTTGGTTATTACAACTGACCAATAATATTAAATACCCTCAGGATAAGTAAAGACTTCTAGAACATAAGTAAAATTAAAAACCAAGTAGTGTTGTAATATTTTATTGTGGTGCGCGCAAAAACTCCGCGAATATCGGAACGTTGCGCGATTCTGAAAATAAAATAAAATACGCGTGAATATTAAGTAGCTGAAATAATTAAATAATATTCACATAATAAAATAAATAAAATATCACTCTATCACATATGCCCCCTCCATACGAAATGACGTCCTCGTCATTAACTTGGAGCATATAATACCTGTAATTAAAAACATCTGAATCAAAAACATATACTTACTCTGAATCTTTATCTAAAATTGCACTCAACATTGCCCTGCATACCATATTTACTGCATATTCCCCATCTCGCATCCACTGGGGTGGTTTTGTAGTTCTCTTGGATCTGCGAGGGGGAGGTAAAGGTGTTAAGCTGATCGAGTTCTTTGAATCATTCCCAATGCTTCCTTGATCCTCATGATCATCCTGTTCATCCTGTTCTGCAGGTTCCATTGAAGATGAACCTACTTCTGCAGCTCCAGCACTAACTTCATCTATAGATGAGTCTGTAGTATCTGTATTTTCGATATGGGTATTTTCAGGTATGGAATCTGTCTCCTTTATTGCGGAATGAGAAGCGTCCCTCTCAGTGTCCATATCCTGTCCACTCTTGTCATTCTTGTCGTCACCAGTCCGATCAAGAGGGAAACTTGTAGTTACTGTTGGCCTAGGCACTTTCTTGGAGGAAACAACAATAATAGATTCATCATCTGAATCATGATCCTCATTCAACTCAAGAACTTCTGGTTCTTTGTTGTTATGGACATTTCTTTTCCTCCTTGGAGCTGGAACAGGCTTTGGTTTGGGATTTTTCTCCTGGTCATCAGGGTTTAAAGTTGATATTGGGAGTAACAGATTCCTATGAAGAGTGCGTTGCCTCCCTAAGCCATTTTCCTTCTTTACAGTAAAGACAGGGACTTCAGGATTTGGCTGCGCCACAACAACATAAGGATCTTCTTCCCATTTATTTGAGAGCTTATGCTTTCCATCAAAAGCCAAGATCTTCACTAGAACAGTGTCTCCGACATTGATCGTACTTCCTCTAACTCGTTGGTCATAATTCTTTTTCTGATTATTTTGGGCTTTCTTGGTAGCTGTTAATGCCAATTTATGAGCTGTTTCTAGCCTTTTCTGTAAATCTGTAACATAGCTGGTAATTGGTTGTTTCTTGGTAGTGGCGGTGTTTAATCCAAAAGCTATGTCTACTGGTAATCGGGGTTGTCGTCCAAACATTAGGAAGTAGGGAGTATGGCCAGTGGTGTCCTGTCTTAATGAGTTGTATGCATGAACCATTGGACCAACATACTTCCTCCAATTCTGTTTCTGTTCTGTTGATAGTGTTCCTAACATCTGAAGTAAGGTGCGGTTGAATCTTTCTGTTAAACCATTTCCCATGGGATGATATGGTGTAGTTCTTGATCTTTCAATTCCCATGAGATGACAAAGTTCCTTTATAATATTTGACTCGAAATTTGCTCCTTGATCTGAGTGTAGACGTTTTGGAAGTCCATAATGAAGAATAAAGTTGGAATAGAAAATTTCAGCAGTAGTCTTAGCAGTTTGATTTCTAGTTGGTACAGCAACGGCATATTTCGTAAAGTGGTCTGTGATAACTAAAATGTGTTGGTAACCGCCTTTTGATGTTTCTAATGTTAAGTAATCCAGACAAACTAATTCCAACGGTTCTGAAGTTTGAATGTTCACTAAAGGAGCTCTATCATTTGTTGGTGATTTTCTTAACAGGCACCTTTTGCAACCTCGAATCCATTCCTCGATATCATATGTCATACCGGGCCAAAAGAATCGCTCTCTTATAAATGATGTTGTCTTGTCTCTCCCCGGATGACCGATGTTATTATGGGAGAACTTTAAAACTTCATTTACAAGATCAGGTGGTATCACAAGTTGTAATTGTGTCTCTGAATCTATCGTTGTTTCACGATAGAGCTTGTTGTCAATGATCTTGAATTTGTCGAAGTTTTTCCGGAATATTGTTGATTCTTGTGTTGGTGGTAATTCATGCTTTCTAGGAAATCGCTTCTGGTCTACATAGTATAGCCAGTCTCTTAGGATAGGATCCTGATGTTGTGCCTTCTCAATATCAATATGCTGAATCTGCTGACATTGTACTGACATCAAGGGCTGAAGAGTTTCATGGTTGAAGCTTAAGCTCTCTATATATGGTTCTTGTGGCTGAGCATGGATGCTTGCTATGGTCCTTATACAGTCTTGTGAGATTGGCAGGTAATCCTTATGATCTACAGCAGGTAACCTTGAGAGCGCATCTGCGTCTGAGTTTTTACGTCCTGGTCTGTAGAGTATATCAAAGTCAAACGCTGCCAATGCTGCCACCCATCGATGCCCTGTCGCGTCCAGTTTTGCTGAGGATAGTACATACGTTAAAGGATTGTTGTCTGTTATGACTGTAAATTTCTTGCCAAATAAGTAATCCTGAAATTTCTCTGTGATTGCCCATTTCAGCGCCAAAAATTCTAATTTATGAGCCGGATAGTTGCGTTCTGATTTACTCAATCCTCTACTCGCATAGGCAATCACATGGTTAATTCCTTCCTGTTTCTGATATAGGATGGCTCCTAATCCAACTGAACTGGCATCGGTATGGATTTCAAACGGTAGATCAAAATTAGGGTAGGATAATATGGGTGGAGATGACAAACATTGCTTAAGTGTCCGGAAAGCTTCTTCCTGCTCTTGGTCCCAATGCCACTCAGGAATCCTTGTTTTCTTCTTCATTGTTGTCTTTGACCTGGTGGTGGATGGTATGAGATTTGTGAGGGGTCGAGCTATTTTGGAAAAGTCCTTAATAAATTTCCGATAGTACCCTACAAATCCTAAAAACTTTCTGACCTCTTCTGGTTTTGTGGGTGTAGGCCACTCCTTGACCTTTTGAACTTTGTCGTCATCAGGTTCTATTCCCTCAGCTGAGACAATGTGACCCACATATTTCACTCTTCTCTTGAACAAAGAACACTTCTTGGGTGATAACTTTATCCCACAATCCTTTAGTCTTTGAAATACCATCCTCAATCTGTCTAAATGTTCGTCAAAGTTATCTCCAGAGAAAACAATAGCATCGTCTAGGTAAATAAAGCAGATGTGATGATGGAGATCCCCTAAACACTCCTCCATTAGTCGCTGGTATGTTGCTGGAGCATTAACTAATCCCATGGCCATGCGATTGTGCTCAAAGAAACCCAAAGGACCGACAGTGAAAGCAGTTCTCTCTTTGTGTTCCTCTGCTATAGGGATCTGGTAATATCCTGACTTCATATCCAGGACAGAAAACCACGCATTTCCAGCAAGTGAGTCCAGTATCTCATCTATACGAGGAAGAGCATAGTTATCCTTCTTAGTCTTGCTGTTAAGATGACGATAGTCTATGCAGATCCTTAGTTGACCATTTTTCTTTCGTACTAGGACGACGTTTGATGAGAACGGTGAGTGGGATCTCCTAATAATTCCTGCTGCTAATTGTTGCTCTATATGCTCTTTCACTTCATCTATCATAGATGGTGGAATGCGACGGAAACGTTGCTTGAAAGGCGTTTCATCATCAAGCTCAATTCTGTGTTCCACAAAAGGGCAGTATCCAATGTCAGTGTCTCCTTTTGAGAATAAGGAATCAAAGTCACTAAGCAATTCATCTATTTTCTGTAACTGATCCTCCGAAAGTTCATCTCGAGGCAGGTCAATTTGTTCTAATACATCTGAGGTATCTGATGAATTGTCCTTACTTTGAAAGTTCTGCACACTGACTTGTTGTACTTCACACAGTAAAGCATGAGGATAAACTGTCACTTTGTTGGTAGTAATGTTGTTGATGTGCACTGGTACTTGGATATTCATGGTTGTATCATATGTGATGACACTGGGCTCTATATCCAGATCCGCTGGGATACGAGAGTTGACCGTAGGTGACAGCATCCCACACACAGGATGGTAAGGTAGCTCATCATGAAGATATCCTTGAATTACCACACTGCTGTTGGGTTGTATAGTCACAGGTCCCTTCTCAGCTGACTTCACCAGTGCTAACACATATGAGCGTCGAGACAACTCGCGCTCACGCAGGGTCATACATCTAAAGGCAAGGTACCATGGTGTATGTAATTTTGCCTTCTGTAGAAATCTGACTTCAAATTTCTGCTTCGTTTCCATTAGAAGTACAGATAAGATGTTAGTTCCAATAAGAACTGGTACTGACTCACGGTAAGAAGTCTCATTCACGATGAGGAATAAACACTCAATCGTCTTAGATATATCAGAAATGCCTTCAACTTGTAGTTCACAAGATATGACTCCATGATATGGCAATTCTGTTCCATCAGCACACTCAAGAGTAAGTAAACAATCAACTGGTTGCAGTGGAATTTCCTGTAAATAGGTGTCGTAAAACTTTCGACTTATAGTTGATACTGCAGAGCCAGTGTCGATGAGTGCCTGTGTTGTCACATCTTGTATCCGCACTTCTATCTCATTTGATGACCCGACAAGTGTTGTATTTCGTTTTGATATATGGTTCTTACTTTTTCGTGGAATAAAATCATGACGTCTTGAATGATCAAGCCTAATGTGGCAATTTGTGTCTAAATGTCCGTATTGTCCACATCTTACACATAAAATCTGTGAATTCATTTCAGTGGGACAAGGTTCTTCCATTAAGCCGCCAATTTGTCCCTCATCAGTGGCTTCTATTGGTTTAAATTATTATTTCTGCCACGGTATCCACCATATCCTCCTCTGTTTTGGTATGTGGATCCTAGATTTCCTCTATATCCTCCTCTGTTAGGATATGATGATCCTCGACCTCTGCCATAACTCCCACGGTTTCCTGAATAGTTGTAATTTCCTGTATAACTTGGTTGTTCAGTTCTGGGAGGCAAATAATCCTTTGACTTTGATTTCTTAACTTCTTGCTCCATGTCTCCTATTCTTTTGTCCATAGCATCTAATTTTCTAAGAATTAGGTCCATAGAGGAATCTTTGTCTCCAATTTTGGATATTTGTGTTTTCTTCTTGTCATATGATGATGATGATTGTGGCGCTGATAACTTCATGTCAAGTTCGATGGTGCGCAATTCCTTCCTCAGAGTTTCAAAATCATTGATGGTGTCATACTTGTAGCGGCTGGCATTACGTAGATTGCTATCACTCAATCCAGACCATAGTTTGGTTCTCAGCATCTCATTCTTGACATCATTGCTGATAGCCTTCCTTTCAATGCAACGCTGTAAGATGCTCTCTAATCTCATGCCAAAGTCCACTATAGTTTCTCCCTCCTCCTGCTTAGAAGCATAAAATTGCTGAATCAGCTTCTCGCTGGGGTATATGTTCCCATAAACTCCATCCAGTTTGGATAATATTTGCTGAGGAGTTGCATCTGTAGGTAAGGTAAGTAGCAGACTCCTAGCTTTACCCTTTAAGGATGACCTTATTGCCTGGAGGATAATGTGAGTTGCACAAGCACCATCCCTGAGCGCACACTGTACATCATTTTTCCAAACATCAAATGCTGTTTCATTTTTCTCCTCTCCAGAAAATATGGAAAACCGAGGACGGACAGTCGATGAATCAAACACAAATCCTGAGCATGTATCCGAATGTGATGGTCGATTATATTCCTCAGGTTCAAATTTGACTGTGGATGATCTGCGAATTTTTGGCCTAGCTCCACCCTCTGCAGCGGGTGTGCTTTGGTCCAAAGGTTTCCTTAATAGCTGAAATTCATCATTTGTCAAGATCTTATAATCTGTGTGCTCGGTCAAGTAGTCGATCATGCGTTGTATTTGCTGTTGATTTAGTTCACCTTCTTCACCCTTCTTCAAATGAACACTTTGATCTGATGCCATGATTTTGCTGAAGTATTTTCTTACCAATAAGTACTATAAGTAACTTAAGTTCTAATTGTATGTTAATATTTACTTAATACTTATCTAAAGCTAACTCCTTAATTAAGAATCTTACTCAAAAACCATAAATAATTATAGCACTTTCATAAATCAGTTGTCAGGTTTTCTTGCAAACAAATAAATTTAACAAATGATAATGAATGCTGAAAAAAATGAGATTTAAGGCTAAAAAAAATAAGATTAAAGGCTGAAAAGTAAATTAATTAATGCTGAAATAAATTTAGAATTAAATTCTGAAACAAAAATCTAATTTTAATTGAAAACACAATAACTTCTAAGTCTGTAGCTGAAAATAAACAAATTAATGATAAATATTTTCAAGCTTGGCGCAATTAATCATTAATTAGCATCAATTTCCTTAAAGGGGTATTGGGAGTGCAAATAATATTTTCATTTCCACACTAAAGTATCAGTATATTTTTAAAAATATTAAAAATAAAACATATGAAACACTGTATGTGATAATACTGTAGTTTGTAAAGTTCGTAAAGTTGGCCACTGTAATAGTAAATTGATAGAAACGCAAAATCGAACACGCCCTTCTTTAAAACTTTGCTCCCAATACCTATTGTTATAATCTCCTTGATAAAAAAAAGTAAGATGTCAACTTGCAGAATTTAATTTAACCTTACTTTTCATTCGTTTCATTTTATTACAAAGAATGAGGACATCTATATTCAATATATCATCCATGGCAAGAACTGAAGGCACCTGCCTCAGTTTAATCACTCCAGGGTCATCAGACAAATATTAAGGGGCAGAACTGTTAACCGCCGATTTTCTCAGAAAGAGAGCATTTACCTTTATCTTTGCCTTCCAAAATCATTACATTTTCATTTCAAATTAATAAACTTGTAGAGCTAAGGTATATGTGGTAACTTCCTAAATGGGGTAGGGGGATGGGGGGGGGGGGGGGGGGGGGGGGGGAGGTCGGAGACACAACCATACCTTTACAAATTCATCATTAGAGAGAAATATCAACACATCTAATTATTCCTTGACAGGCAAACAAAATTAAGTCATCATATTTTTTTTTTATTGAGGGGCACAAGCATATAGATCTAGTAGACATGTTTTCTATATTAATCTTTATATCGGTAAAATAACCCCCTCCCCTCCCCGTGCCCCCGGTTAGTACGGACATGATGGGTTCGGCACTTTCCTACCCCTATTGCAACTAACTTTTTCGCTCTTCTGAAACCATCTTGAAAATAATGCAATATTATACGCCTTCAGTACAAAACTTACGACATCTTACGAAGCTTCCCCTTTTTGCGTACATGTTTATATAAATCACGCTCATCATATTGTTTCGGCTAACATGCAGGAGCCCAATTTTTTAGAAAAATTTAAAGTCATTCCAAAAAAGTCACAAAGTGCATGAGCATTCATACGCTGAAATTAGATCAAAAGAACTCATTAAGATAGAGAAAATAATGCAAGTGTCTTCTGCTTTTCTAATTATACAACATTTCTAGACAAAATATCTTATTTGTGGTCAAAAATTAAACATGTGTGATTTAAAGTGTCAAACATAATATATTTAAATCATTTTCAACAATGAATTTAATCATAAATAATATAAAAGCAATATGAATATATACATGTACCTGATCGCATACGCCCATGTACAGATCGAGATAAATCTGCACATATTTACGACAGAGTGAACTTTCTGATAACAAGTTCAGAAGTGATAAATTTTTAAAGGCCTTTAGTCTGATTTCCCTGTTTGATAGTAAGTGGACTGTAATTAAATTTTTGTGGATATATAAACTTGTCATAAATTGAATATCTGGGGATGATAACTAAACACTTTCGGTTCTTAACAACCAATATGAGTTGTTGACAGTGTAGTCGAGATTCTGCGTGTTAAAATCTTCAAAATGTCAAGAAGTATGGATCAAACAATAATATTAGCCACCTTTTCTGATGAGATATGCAGCGATAAAACATTTTTCGAGCGCGTTCATGTTATTTATTGTGATGGTTCATGATCGAGTCCTTGTACCAAATCTGGTCAATGTCCTAACAATGGAAAATAATGTACATATACGTAGTCAAGTATATATGTACCTCTATAAAGAACCGGGTTCCTTCGTAAAATGAGTAATTAGAGATCATCTGAAGGTGCCATAGGTTCTATCAAAGCCTTAATTGTTTCAGTCATTTGTCAAACGGACCGATTTGATTTTGTTAATATCTTGTTTTCTTGAAATACCCATTAATTAAATATCACTATACAATTCTTGTATATTTAATAAAAAAAAAAAAAAACAGAGGGTATATAACTATTTTAAAACTCTTTTCCATTTTCTTCCATTTAAGTAAGATAACGGACCTAGTCAATGTGAACCTATCGCCCAAATGCCGAGGCACAAAAACTTCCAGCAAACCAAAATGTAATCAATAGTTTAGCACTGATATCTTGATGTGAGAAAAGATGTCATCTGAACTTTACTCCCTAAGTAAGTTTGTGACCAAGTACGTTTCTAATCCAATCTCGTTGTTTGTTCGTCAAATACTTGTTTTAATTACAAAGACTAAGTAATCAAAAAAGAATTGTATAGTCGTATAATAAAAGCTTTGAACTGTAAAAAACGAACTTTAGATCATGATCGAACTCTTAAACCAACCAAGGAAACGTGAACCACTCACATACTAATGCTACGTTTACACTATGTTCCCGGCAGCCACGGCAGCCCCGTTTGCCCGAAACGTAGTGCGCCGTGAGATTTTGGTTATTTTCCCCTCTATATCCAAGTCTTGACAAGTTCTTTTGCGGTCTTCTACGGTCTTCTACGGAATCCGTGATGGGCCGTAGGAAGAAGTTGCCGTGGAGTGCCGGAGGCTCCACGGCGCACTACGGTTCTGCCACGTATGCCAGCACGTTCCCCCCAGGCCTCTTACGTTCTGATAGGTCCCCTCTCGTTTCTCGCGTTCTTATGAAGTTCTTATACGTTTCTCACGTTCTGTCAAGTCTTTCTACGTATGAAACATGGACGCCGGGAAACTATGGATCACGTTTGTACCAGAGAAGGTCTCCTAACCAGAAACAATCATTGTATCATGACCCTTCGAAGATAAAACATCATGAATTCCCAAGACGAAGATTTTATTTTCGCGTGTTTGCTGGGTGCATACCTAAAATCACTTCGTCAAAATGAAGAGAACCAGCAGCAGTTACAGAGAGGGAAGGCAGGAGTGCAGCAACTAGGAATGAGACGAATAAGACGGATGAGAAGGCGGAGATCCATATGGATCCATAATGAAACTTCTCTGCAGTGCCCGGCTTTTATATGCTTCCTCTCAGACCGCGTGCGCCGTGTCAGACCGTAGTAGAACGCAACGCACCGGGACCATAAACCGTAACATGCCGGGACGAACCGCGATTGAACGCGAGGAAACGGCTACCATACACCCTAGTTTGCCGTGAGGACCGTGATGAAACGTGGCAGAACGTGATAAAACGGACAACAACCGTGAACTAGCCGTGACAGAACGCGGACTAAACTCAGCAAAACGTCTCAAAACGTGAATGGACCGTGAGATGAATGGAAATATACATTCTCCCGTCCCACTGCGGACTGCCTCCAAGTTCTGTTACGGTCTATTACGTGCTGTCGCGTTTTGTTGCGTTTATTCCGTTTTACTACGACCTACTAAGTTTCACATCTGCAACGTGGCCGCCGTGGCAAATTTTTTGACAGTTTAAAAATCTGGCACGGCATCCACGGCAATCGCGATGAGTTACGTTTGCCCATCCCGTTGCCCCAAGTTTTCTCACGCCCGTCCCGTTTTTTCCACGGTGGCCTGAAACGTGATTGCCGTGGCTGGGGAACATAGTGTAAACGTAGCATTAGTCTATAGATGTTGTTGGATAACTCCGTCTGAACACTTTTCCAACAATACATTTTTCTTGGAGAAAAATTTTATTTATATTGTTGACCCCCCTCCCCCGACATTTTTTGCTGACAGTCTGACATGCAAAATGCATACATTCTCATGAATATTGAAAAAAAAACGTGTATCGGTAACATTTGGTAATTTCTTATCCTGAATGCGTGATCTTAAATAATGCTAACAGCCTAACACACAAATATAGAAAATCTTTTTTTCATGTGTTTATCCTTTAAAAATGTTTATGTGAAGATGTGTTTTTAAAAATGGGTTATGCTATAATTAATATAGTTGTTATTACTGAACACCTATTTAAATATATAGGCTAATAATATTATTACAGTCTTTAGTGAACACCTTCAGCCGCATAAAGTTCATGAAAATCATGCACTCCAATAAAATTAACTTTTTGCCAAGCTCCTTCTTGCATCATATTTTGTTTTCGGAATATACCAGGGGCCTATATACTAGTATATTTGTACCTGGTAATTAGCATATAGGTCCCTGTTAATATATTGATATAATATAGGTCCCTGCTGAAGTGCAGATATGTGCGCCACTCATTCACAACAACTATTCCGGAACAAATTATGTATAGCGACTTGATTTTTAGACACTCCAAGAAACTAGTTCCCCATATTTAACATCAAAACAAAGACCAGTTTATTGAAGAATGGGATGCCGCGAAAATGTTGATCTCAAATTGGTGGTGTGATGAAAATGCTTTAAAATGGTAAGTGACAGAGAAGATTAAAGTAAAAACAATATGATTAAAAAATCTTTTGCATAGATTGATCGACAATTAACTATTTCTCCATGCTCTCTGAACTCATGTTTGAACAAATTCGAACTGTAAGTGTATTTTGATAAAATGCACAGCAATCTTTATTTCCCACCAGATTAGAATAGCTGCTCTGAACGACAGCAGCAGTGGATTTGATGATGACGACATCAGGAGTAAAGCAGTCGGAACAAGGGAAGCTGAGGTATACCTTAGTTAAAATTATTTTTCAAATTTTCACTGTTTCATGGGACATTGCTTATTTTGTTTACCTCCTAAACTCCTCACTACACTAAATTCTTGTATTATCATTCTCCGTGTTATTTGCATGCTGTATGAATGTTTCCATTAAAGATCTTGTGATTTACCGTAATCCATTATTCATATAAATAGTTTCCAACTTTCTCTATTTTTAGGAATCAGAAGCTTACACTTTGTACAACAAAGCCCTTGGACTTCAGAGACAAGATATTCAGAAAGCAGAGGAGGCATTTGAACAACTTCTAAGTCATGGGTTCATCAGAGAGGTACTTCATTTATAATAAATTGATCAAAGTTCAGTTAATTAACAGTGTTCAAAGAAATACTTATTTTTATCAGTTTATGCTGTACACTTAGTTTTTCATACATTTTTATTCTTATTCACAGTGTAAAAAGTCTACTGAAGAGGCCATTTTAAAGCTTCAGTAATATTTATACCAATACATGTACGTTGAATTTTTTTTAACAAAATAGGCAGCCAAACTCATTGAGACAGAGACAGTGGGGATTACACACCCTGGACTTCAACTTCTGTACTCCATCTACAAAAATCTGGCCGCCATGTCACTCCAGAAGGGGGACCACGAGGAAGCAATGGAGTGGTACATAGAGGTATGAATTAGGGTACACATGTACCAGGCTTTATTTTAACATATAAGGAAACTTGTATTCTGGTATGATATTGCTGTGGGCTTTTCTTTTTCAGGCGGTCAAAGTGGATGAATCAGAGACAACCGTTTGGTACAAGATCGGTACTATTGCTCTGAAACTGCATAATTATCAACTTGCCAGGCTAGGATTTGAACAGGTATGAACAAGTATAATATCTGAATATCTTACAGAGTTTCGATTATAAAGGTGATTTCTTTACAATGAAAAAAGAAAAAAAACTAAAAATGTTATGAATTTGCTCCACATTATTTTCTGTTTTCAGGGCCTACAGTGCAATCCAAATCACTGGCCATGCCTGGACAACATCATCACTGTTCTGTACACCATTAATGATTACTGGTGTAGGTTTAGTATTTGTTTTGAAAAAAAGTGTTTTTGTAGTACATGAGTATAGTACATGTAATATGTATTCTAGTATAAGTTATAAGTGAATACAGGTGCCAGAAGAAATAATGAAAGTGCAATACAAAAAAATCACAGATTCATGAGTGATTTTCTAATAATAAAAAAAAGAAATAATTATACTTCATTCTAGAAAAATGCTCAATAAGATAAATTAATTTAAAAAAAACATTTTGGATTGTCAAAATAATAAAGATATTGAAGGTCTTTTCAATATGTAAAAAATCAGTATAATTTAATAAAATTGCTGCCTCTTTATGCCTGATTTTCAGACTGCCTTTACTACATATCCAAGGCTTTGAAGAAAGACTACTTGTACCCCAAGGGAATTGTGTTCAGGAATCAAATTATTAAGGAACAACCATCCCTGAAAGAGGCAACACAAGAAATGTTCAAAGAATGGTAAAATGAACATTTTGAAATTAAGGAAACAACTTCTTTATGAAACTTTGTCATTTATGTGAATTAAAATGTCTTCAGTATATCCCAAATGATTCTAAATATTATTCTATATGATACAATGTATTAGTATTGAACCATACTTTTTAAAAAACAACATAGAATTTAATGCTTGTTTCATATTTATAGCAATCCATTGATTGATACAGAGAAAGTTGATCAAGAGGATATAGATGAGGTATGTGTACTTCATGAGGATTCTGAGGTTATGTTTCATTTTAAATTGTCTTTCTTTTGATAATTGAACATTGATTTTAAATATCTTCCAATTCTTAATCTCTTTCATTGTTCCCACAGTATGTGAATGAGGCATTGAAGATGCGACAGAAAAGAAGGGAATTGGCCAGAACTCCTCCCATGAAGCCCAATAAACTGCCAGTTCCTGTTAAATCATATACGTAAGTCACAAACTGTTGAATCGGATGCAAGTAACAAACTGTCAGTTGTACTTCAATCATATACTGGAAGTTTGTATTAAATTAATCATGAGTTATTGACTATTGACATGTAATATAGTAGACTCTCTAAGTATTCTGTGTTTTATGAATTTTTCTTTTGATTTATATCAGTTGGTTGTCCTTGGGTGAAAGTTTGATCGCACTGTATGACCACATAAAGAAAGCCACTCCACCAAAGGTCAGTTCAAGGCTAGGCTATTTCCATTTCCCTAGTTATCAGGATGTGTAAATATGTTCAAGCAAAGTAAATACATCTTGAATATCATTTGAAATGATTTTTTAACAATCTTTCTATTTGTAATAGAGTTTGAGTATCAGGGTTGACCTGAGTGATTATGCCCCAGACAAAAACAAAAGTAAGGAAATCCACAATGAAGCGCCAAGTCAACCTGCCAGCTCCACAACTTCCTCCTCAGAACTGCCTACATCTGTGGAAAAAATAGACACCTCAAAACCTGAAGAAATGGAGATTGATCACACTCCAGTCACAGAAAATGTGACAAACATAATCTCAACTGAAAGTTTTTCTGACACTGCTATCTGTTCAACTACTATTAATTCAACTGCTGTCAGCTCAACTACTGTCAATTCTACCACTGTCAATTCAACTACTGTCAGTTCTCCTGCTGTGACTGTCAGCAGTGATACTGCTTTAGTTCCAGCTTTGCCTACAAGTGACTACATAGCTGTTAACAGTAGTGACACTACTGCTACTGCCACAGAAAGTGTAATTCCTGTGAACTCTTCCACTGTGACCTCTGAACCAGAGATTGTTACAGTGACCGTGACCTCTGAACCTTCAGATGTGTCAAATTCATATGCTACTTTGTCTGCTATTCCAATTTCAGGTATGCTAAACATGGAAATCTGCAGCACATGAGGGCAATTAAATATGAACACAAAATTAAACTTTTATGTACCGGTAAATGTTAGTGCATGTAGTTATCTAGTAAGTAATTCTTATTTGTTGAATCTAGTGACCTCTGCATTGCAAGATAACCCTGGGTCAGAAAACAGTGACACCGAGAGCAAGGGCAAAGGTCAAAAGAGGAAGAAGTCATCCAATTTTGATAACCCGTACTATGAAAAACGACGATCAGCCAGGGTAAAAGAAAACAAGCCTTTTATTCAAATCAATAAGCTACAGAAAGATTATACATTGTATATTAAATGCATAAAGAGCATTCTACATGTACCTGTACTTGTACCTTTTATATCTGCTGTAAAAAATTTTTTTTTTAGAAAATTTGTCTGTGTACTTTTACTTTGATTGTCCTGAATATTTCAATAGTCTTTATTTAGGCAATATTTTAGATACAAATATTCCAGTAATTTTTCGAGTTCATATTAAAATTATGTGTAATATCTTAAAAACAACAACTAGTTTGTGAACGTAAGAGGCATTATTTGAGGATACTGTGAAATCAAAAATTTTCATGGGGATTTGAATTTTAATACATTTGTATTTGTGGTTTTCAACGTATGAAGAGACCCACAAGTAATAATGTCCACCACGATATGCATGTATGTTTCACACATACTACACGTACTACCGAACAATTCATCAACCTCAAAATCAAATTCCCATGAACCAGTATATCTTCCTCAAATTATGAAAATTTGCCCCCTGGAAAGTATGTGATTTTACAGTAATTAATTTTACTTTGGACTTTGGACAGGTGAGGAACACTTTCACACGAAGAGAGGAGGAACGAGTGAACTTCCGGGAAATCTTAGAGACATTCATACCTGACAGTCTCAAGTAAAAAATTTTTCTACATGATTGTAAAAATTAATAGTGTATAAAAAGAACAAGTCAAAATGAAGTGCGTATTTACAGTATATACCTGTAGTTGGAATTTTGAACTCCCTGGCTATCCATAAGTCATATTATGTGTGTCTCGTATCTACATGTACATGAATATCTCTGGGATACACAATGTAAGTATATTTCAACATCCATTGGGTAGTGTCTGTTACAGTAAATGATCTTGGCCTAGTTATGAATATTGCACACGTATTATGAACAAGAGGCCCAGGGGCCACAGCGCTCACCTGAGCACATCAGCTAGGAAAAAGCACATATCAGATCAGTACTGAAAGTTTACTGAGGTTGGGGGGGGGGGGAGGCTTGAATTTTAACCCCCCAGAGGATCATGGTTCTTTTAGAAGATTTTTAAAGATTTTTCCTATAACTTGGGTCGGCCATTTTGGCCCAACCCTAGCCCCGGGGGTCATGATTTGAACAAACTTGAATCTACACTACCTGTGGATAATACCACATGAGTTTCATCTTTCCTGGTCCAGTGGTTCTTGAGAAGAATATGTTTAAAGATTTTTCCTAATATTCCTGTGTAAAACTTGGGTCAGGCATTTTGGCCCCACCCTAGCCCCGGGGGTCATGATTTGAACAAACTTGAATCTACACTACCTGAGGATGATTCCACATGAGTTTCATCTTTCCTGGCCCAGTGGTTCTTGAGAAGAAAATTTTTAAAGATTTTTCCTATATATTCCTATGTAAAACTTGGGTCAGCCATTTTGACCCCACCCTACCCCCGGGGGTCATGATTTGAACAAAGTTGAATCTACACTACCTGAGGATGATTCCACATGAGTTTCATCTTTCCTGGTCCAGTGGTTCTTGAGAAGAAGATTTTTAAAGATTTTTTCTTTATATTCCTACGTAAAACTTGGGTCGGCCATTTTGGCCCTACCCTAGCCCCGGGGGTCATGATTTGAACAAACTTGAATCTACACTACCTGAGGATGATTCCACATGAGTTTCATCTTTCCTGGCCCAGTGATTCTTGAGAAGAAGAATTTTTAAAAATGCCATTAATTTTTCTCTTATTCATAATTATCTCCCCTTGGAAAAAAGTGTGGCCCTTCATTTGAACAAAATTGAATCCCCTTTACCCAAGGATACTTTGTAGCAAGTTTGGTTGAAATTGGCCCCGTGGTTCTTGAGAAGAAGATGAAAATGTGAAAAGTTTACGACGACAACAACGACTACGACAAAGACAGACAACGGACAAATTTTGATCAGAAAAGCTCACTTGAGCCTTTGGCTCAGGTGAGCTAATTAAAGTGCTTACAGTGTTAATTCATGTCTGCACCGATAAGTATATGATCAGGCTAAATTTTGAACACCTAAATCTGTAAGCACACCTTCCATGCACATTTTTAATATTAATGACTGTCTATTTAATTGTTTCTGAAGGTCTGGAGTTGATGAAGAGGAAATGGAAACTTTGGATCTTGTCTCTGACAGTGAAGGATCTGTTTTTACAAAAACCAATAAAACTGGTAAGTAAGTCATACTTTATAGAACCAGTTAGTAATTCACCATCTACAATGAGAGATTCATTTTTTACTAAACCCAGTAAGATTGATTTAGTACCATTTAGTTCCTTTCAGTGTCCCCCCCCCCCATAAAATTGCAAAGTAATTAATTTATCCATTATACATGTAACAGGTTAGTATCTAATACAATAACACAGCCTAAAATCTAATGTAATGGATTAATTTCAGAAAGTGCAACAGTATCAAAGGCAAAACCATTATCAGATACAGAGGAAAATGATGTCAGAGAATTCCTTGAGAGAGAACAGAAGAATGGTGGCCTGCTGATGTTGATGTTACATTTCCTGGAGTCGCTGTGTGATAGGTCAGAGCTGGCCTGGCCCCCAGAGCTTGCCTCGGTCTTTGTCAGGATATATACAAGATGGAGGAGACATACAGACCTGCCATGTTTACTCAGGTTAGTTTATCGTAAGTTGACAATTTCATGGCCTCCCTATATGTACAGTATTTAATAAATTTCATAATAAATACAGTGATCTTTCATTTGACACAATGTTTTCTTAAGCTTTTGTAAATGAGTAACCTTTCAGTTGTGATTTGGAATAATAGCACAGTGTAATATATGCATGTTATCATTTTATTCTTGCTTTATACAGTAAAAATGAACCAGAAGAAGACATAAGAGTGTTTGGAAAGGTATGATTTATACAATTTTTTTTTCCTTTTCTGTTCGGGGGTTTTTTTTTTTTTTTTGAATGTTTTAGAATTGTCATTATTTTTTTTAACTCTTATTGATACTCAAAAGTAAAATAGCACATTCTGTGATTGATAAAAATTTCAACTACTAGATAATTTTTTCTGTAGATGTTGCTTATGAAGCTAGAGTTTCAGTTTGATCAGTGGTTAACCAAGCACCTCAAGAGTGGAGCCTCACCTAAAGGGTAATCTATCCATATACCAATTGGCACCAACACGCTGAGCTAAGATTATTACACAAAAGCATGCAATGCTACAATTCACATAAATACTTTGCAAAGTTAATCAAATTCAGGTTGAAAAAATAAGATAGTTACATGTACTTGTATATAATTTTATGTAGGATTTACATTGTATATACCTGAATGTAAATGTAAAAGATAACATACTTTACCTGATTGAAATTTAATCTTAATAGCTCTATATATCTAAATCTCAAGAATTGAATATTTTCCTTTATACATATATATAGATTTCATTTATAGCAACACTTTTCTCACTGCAGAAAAAGTCCTGGATCAGGCCTTCCATCAGAGATGCCCAAGTTCTGGGAGGAAGACATGGACTATATATTTGGGTTACAGGGTCAATCAGAGGTCATGGGAGCCATGTGGCTACAGCACTGTGTCAGAGGTAGGATTGACTGTCTAACAGAAAAAGGGGGGATTGTACAAATTCTTCTTTATTGTTAAATAATTAATACTGAATAGTAGTAATTGATATATATGTATTGACAAAAAGATAGAAATCTGGAAAAGCAAAATTTTGTGAGAATGTAAATTCTAAAACCTAAATTGTTTCAAAAGGTTTGCAGCTGTTTATGAAAATTAAGCATATTTTTTCCTTCAAAGCTTTCTGGCTGCAGGCTCGATTGTGTCTACTTCAGGGAGAAATTCAGTATGCCTCATGCAGTTTTCACAAGGTATAGTTGTGTTAAGTTTTTACATTGTCTCACATGCATCAGAAATGATGTTATTGGAAAAAAATAATTTATCAAGTGTTCTCATATGATTTATTTTCTTTCATGTACTAGGCAAAAGAGTTTTTGAAATGGAGAATTGAGGATGAGAATGCCCCAGAGATTTTCTTGCAGAACTGCCAAAGTGACAACTTGATTTCAATGGGTATTTCTTTGATACTATTAAAAGAAAAAGAACATCATGCTTTCTAAAACAAACCATTTTCTGTTTGATATGAAGTCTCAAATCATGTTTAGCAAAATAAAACATGCACACATCTTTTACTGTTTGACATGCACTCTGGTTCCAGAAAGCATAGACCGGCATCAAGATTCCTTGGAAAGAAGTCAGTCCATGGATGAAATGCAGAAGTTGTTTGAAGCCAAGGAATTTGAAAAAGTGGTGGAACTTCTGTTAAAGGCAGTTAACCAGCCCAGTCAGAAACCCATGGTGGGTAGAGTTTCTATAGTCAGATCTTGATTGCGGTAGTGTTTCAATACATGTACATGTAGCTGAGATCTTTGTTTCTTCTCCAGAGGATTGACCCTGAATCTATTATTCCACCAAGGATTGAACAACTATGCTTGCTTCATGACTGCCTTCAAAAAATGGGAGATATGCAGGTAAATTCTTCTAAAATGATTATGAAAAAATTAGTCTTCTTTTTAACTATGTATTAACAAATTCTACTACTGAAGTTGACAATTATGTATATGTAGTAAAATGTAGAAAATTGTATCAGTACTCTATTCTAGCAGTCACAATTGCAGTTACATTTACTTCTCATGGACTTTTCTTTTTAGAGGTCCATACATTGGGGTGAGGTAGCTTTTCATGAGGCCTTCCAGGGATACAAGAAGGCCACAACAAGTCCACAGAAGGATGATTGGTCAGCTGTGTTAAACCAGATCTGGTCATCACTTCTCAGGTAAAGAAAGACACAAATTGTAGAAAGATAGATTAACAAGCTCATTTTGAATAAATGTTATCATAGGAGATGAAGTCTCAGACAAATAGATGCTCAGTAAGATGCATTTGTATAATTTGAAGCTTGTCATATCTAGGAAGTAATTGCATCAAAGGCTAGTGCATCTCCATGCATGTTTAGCTCAGGCCTCATAGTTATTTAGAAACTGAACTTGTGGAAAATTTAAACTTAGGACACTTAGACAAGATTATATAACTTACAGAATTCCAACTGTGTCCATGTTAGCTAAAACGAGAGAAAAAAATTAAATCATGTTCAATATAATATTGAGCTAAAACTTTGGAAAAAATCGTAAAAAATATCAGCAGACTAATAGAAGTCATCTTTTTTTCACAAGAAATCTGGAGAAGCCTGAGTGTTTGAAGGCGCTGAGCGAGCCTCGTAAGAATCGTTTGACCTCTGACCTGGTGAGTGTGATTGACATCATGATGTCGGTACCAGAGAAGGCCACTGACATGCCTATAGGAAGTGTGTTACCTTGGATGATCCTGTACTCCATTATCCAATGGTAAGTTGATCTACCTTTACTATAATATAGAATGTGTTGGAAATAGTAGGTTTTTTTCCCCTATGATGATTCCAGGGAAAATGGCATTGCTGATTTTAATTAGATTGCTGTGAACTATTTTTTTATGATCTTTTTGTTCAACAGGGAGGAAGACAAGTTCTTTGCCCTACAGAAGGAGCAGGAATCTACAGACCTGAGCACCCAGGAGAACCTGCCCTCTTCACTGATGCTCCTCAATGTCTCACATGAATATCTAGGAAGGTAGGATTTAAATTAACATAGAAAGAAATTAAGCCTTGGTATATTGAACTCTGGGAATAATGTAAAATTTAATGTATGTGGTATCAAAGCTGAAACTTGACATACTCTTGATTATAATATTATTGTGACATGTCAAAGCCAAAACTTGAAATACTGCTTATGAGTCAAAGAAATCTACCATTCTATTGTTTTAATATACCGTAAATCTGGAAATTTTTACGTCGATTTATTTTTGCGAATTTGGGTCAAAAAGCTGTTGATTAATTTTTACGCTTCAAATTTTTGCGAATTGTCACTGGTGCTAAAAATAAAAATCACTGATTGAAGATTTTCATATCAGGTTATTTTTCAAATAATATGCCCAGTTAGAATACCACCAATACACTCGCAACGTGGTCAGAAATGGCAAAATCGCTCCCAAACAATTTTGATAAAAATACAAAAGGATTTGCACTGAAAATAATTTCTTAATCAATTATAAGAAACATTGTAGAGGTTGTGTATGCCTTTTAACCTAAAGTATAATCCAAATGAAGAAAAACTAATTTTCTCAACGTTTGGTTTGTTTCTCACCTAAAATTTACACGCCGCGTTTACATTTGGAACTTTCTAGTAAATGCACTGAATTTGAGTTATCGCCCGTGTTGATATACGGTTAGATAAAATGACAGTTCTCTCTTCATTGGCAAATTAATTGATGAAAATAATTAAAAAGGGACATACCGCCTCAGTGCTTGTCAAATCATCGGACGATATTGCATATAATGAGGGCAATTTACACGCACGGGTAATTAACTTGTAGTTATATAGAAGAATAGTGTAAACAGGTTTCTTTTGAAAATGACCAGTGCTTACCGACGCCTATTCACTGAGTTTAAAAAAGACACGAGTTCTCGAAAAAAATTCTTCACATGTTGATTTATTTTTAAGAAAAATATTTTTGCGAATGCAATGCACGCGCAAATTTGCTAAAAATTTATCTACAGTAAAAATTTCCAGATTTACGGTATACATTTATAGCTATAATCAAATATATTTATTGTTGTTTTGTCTTTCTAGTGAATTCAAATTTGTTTTAAAAAGTTCATAAGACCATTACTTTTTTTACTTCTATTATTACAGCCACTCATGGTGCACAAAGTCAGATGGGAAATTCCTGATATTTTTCATGGAAGTCTTGGAAAAGAAACTCAGGGACAATACTAAGTACACCGAGGACCTCAGACAAATGTATGAACAGTGTGTGTACTGTCTGTATGGTCACCCCAACAAGAAGGGCAAGGCCAGGCACCTGGCTGACCACAATGCCCCACCCCTCTCCCTCACTCTTCCTCAGGCCATACAGCTGTTTGAGTATTACAAGCCAAGGAATTTGCCAGAGTTTGACAGTTTTAAGACAGACACTGTTTCTGCTGAGGTAAGGAGTGTAGATGTAAAAGGCTTATTTCAGAGAGTCAAGGAAATGCCAAGATTTCTAGTTAAAAAAATTAAGAGTATATTTGATGTTTCTAAATGATAATGGAGTAATTAATAAGGATTTTTTTTCTTTCAAGAAAAACTTTGGGAAGAAAACTGGTCTGTCTGGGGATCAATATTTTTTTTATAATCTATATTTAACCAGTTGGTCTTATTCCTCCTTCTGATAGATAAATTAATTAGATGATTGTATGCATTGACTGTTAGTCAAGTTTGTTACAAAAGCATATTGCAGAGGATAACCCTAATGTTTGATGAGCTTAATTTTTTTTAAATTTTATGACTTCTATATTTTTATGCTTGTGGTTTAATTTCAGTTGGAGTCCCTTTTAAGAAGAATTATACAGCTTATACCTGAGGAGGAAAAACCAGGTAGGGCATGCTTTCTTCATGTTTAAATATGGCCAATCATTTTGAATAATGTGGTACAAATGTACATGTATGCTATTTTGTTTTTAGCCAAGAGACTGGATAAAGTTCAGGACTACATTGATGGCACAAGCAGTGTTGTTCCTACCCCTGTAAAAGGACTAGAGTTCTTGTAAGTGAAAAATTTTATTTTTTTAATTAAAAAGGGTGAACATGACTGTATTCACTATTTCGAGAGAAAGTATGTGGTAATTCATGGTTGCATCAACATTTTGTTTTCTACAGAACTATAACGAAAGAAATCTATTACTTACTGGCTGATTATTACTTCAAGAACAATGAACATCCGTAAGTAACTAACTACGTTATTACTTGCTTTTGAGCTGTTAAGTGTCACCTTAATTTACTACTTCATTTGTTTATATTTTTCTCACATTACAGGAAGGCCATCAAATTTTACATGTATGACATCTGTGTTTGTCCACTAAGACTGGACTCCTGGGCAGGACTGGCTTTAGCAAGGATGTACCAGCTTGAACAGAAACTCAATTCGGTCAGTATTTGAACAACAAAGCATTTTATCTTAATAAAACCATGAACTTGTTGTTGATTTGCTTAGAGATTCTAAATGTGCAGCTTGTTTAGTGAGACCGATATTCTTCTGAATATGACCAAAACCGTCCTCAATCACCCCCCACCCCCTCAAATCGACCCCATCCTGTGAAATTGTTTTTGTTCTCTTTTTAGACTGATCTGAAACTAGATGTGTCTCTAAGGAAGAGGTCTGGGGCAGCACTGAGGTGTTTTGACAGAGCGGTAGACATTGAGGATGCTTACGGCAAACTGTGGATGGAGTATGGATCTTTGTCTTACCAGTTACATGCTCACTCCTCCAGGCAACTCAACTTTCATCAGGTTAGATATCTGTATATTTGTTTGCAATGAATATATTCCATAATTGTAAGGCCATTTTTTTTTTGTTAAGCACAGGTGATGCTCATTTTATGTGTTTCCATCAGCTTTGAGTCATCAAAACCACGGCATATGCTTAACAGAGAAAAACTTGACATATCCGAAAGAAAATTCTTTTTTATCATCTTTATTAAATGTAATAATTGAAGAACATGTTTCTATAAAACATTTATTTATCTGTTCATCCATCTGTACACTCTATGAATGAAATGTATTCTTGACCAGCTATTTCATATTCAGGAAAAGAAAGAAGAATGTGACGTGGATTTCCTCCCCGCAGACTTGCAGCAGTCAGCGTCGAGCTTTAAGCTGGAGATGCTGGACAAGGCCTTCATGTGTTATAAGAGCGCCTCCCAGTGTGTTGATGAGGAGAGTGAGGAATGGCTGACAGACTACATGATGGGGAAGTGTCTGGAGAAGATGCACAAGCCTCCCCTGGAGTATCTCAAGTATTATAAACAGGTCAGATGTCGTGACTGATAAGAGAAAATGTTTTAATTTACATATTCTAAAATTAAAATTTGGTGCAAAATAGGTTTTTATCATTGGTATGTTAAACATTGCATATGTCAAGTACTAATTTGTCACCTAATTTCTGTGATGACTTTTTCAGGCTGCTGATGCCCTACATGAAGAAAATGCCACTTACCCTAAAAAGATTGCTTATGCTTATACAGCTCATACCTCCCCCAGGCTAGCAGTAGAGGCCTTAGAGGCAAGTCTGTTAAAAAACCAACATTAAAGTCAGAAATTTGGGAATAAACAATTTGTGTCATTAATTAAGTATATGGTAAATGTGTGCCATGTTTTACAGATGTTTTACCGCCTTCACGTGTCTATCCTGAAGCTACTGCTCAGCGGCGCCCACACTGAGGATTACCACACCTACTCTGAATACATAGAGGAAGCAGCTAATTCTCCGTTTGCCAGAGGATGTGAGAAAAAGGATGAGGAGTCTGGAAAGTAGGGGGATTTTATAATTACCCACATTCTGAGAGGATGAATATGTTCACCTGGCTTTGCAATATGGTCATGATTCATAGAGAAATGCTTGATATATAAACTAGATATATCTAACATACAGTCTATATAATACATGTACATGTATATCTTTACAAGAAGATTGTCATACATGTTTATACATTGTTTCATGCTGAAAAAGCATATTGATTTAAAGGTTTGAGTAGGATTCTCCTTGAACATGTCAGACTAAGATTTTTTTTTTGTTTATTTCAATAAAGATAAGATTTTGTTATTGATTTTAGTGTATCCATGGATTATGAGGATACAAAGACCAACAAAACCACCACAAACCAACAAGACCACACATACTCCAAATCCAAGGATTCCACAAACATGATGGACAATGTGGATGAGAACCAGGTGAATATTGATTCCGCAGACAACAGTATGGATGAAAAGCTGGAAGACTCGGCAAACAACAGCCGAGACAGCAGCGAGTATTTCCCGAGTGCCGAGCCTTCCGAATCTTCTCAGGATGTCGTGGGAAGTTTGGGAGCAGAGGACAGTTTGCTGAACTTTTCTGGTGCTACCTTTAAACCTCAGGAAGGATCTGAGGTACCCAAAACAATTGAATTGTCAGCTGAGGTTCTGGATTCTTGTGGAAAAATCTCAGATTCTGAAGACAGTGCAGCTTCAAAAAGTGGTAATATGGAACAGTTGACAAAACAGAAGTCTCTAGGGTTTATTCCATCTGGGATGGTTGAAGAATCGAAATCCAGTTCTAAACTAGATTTGAAAGAAGATTCATCCATGTCTAAAGCTGGAGTAGACATCATTGAAATATTTTCTTCACCAGAACCTATAGATCCCAAAGTCCAGCCAAAGTTTTTCACTCCAGATAACCAGCAATCGTCTATAGAGGCTGATGATAAAATGGAAGTAACTGCACCCTGCACTGTACAAAATGTGGAGGTGAAACTAGAAATAGGCAGTGATGGTGCTTCCACTCCTGTCACAAAAGCAGCAGGAGATGTTCAATCCATGGACAGTGTAGAAAAGAAGGAGGAGGGAAAAGTTAGTGAGAGCATGAAGGAATCTGGGGATAACCCATTGGCAGTGAAAGAGAGTATGTATTCTGTTTTCTTAATTTTAAAGAGTCATTGCAGTTTTGATTGCTGTAGATAAGTTCTCTTGTTAGCAAAAATATTATTGGTCTTTTATATCAATGCGAGCATTTCACCATCAATAGTTTTGATTGATAATCTTTTCAGGAGATGAAAACAAAGGAAATGAGTCAGAGACAACAAGTGAGACAGAAAGATCCAAAGAATCGGATAAGAGCTCACCAGACATAACTAAGGCCAAACCTGAATCTACTAGTTCAAGCATAAAGACAGGGGAACCCGGCAAAGAAAGTTCTCCCCAGGAAAGGATAAAAGAGACAAACTCTGATAAACCTCTACAAAAAGGAGGGGGTGACACTGATACACCCAAACTTGCAGAAGAAAACAAGAATGAAGAGTCTACCAAATCTGAGGAAAAAGAGAAACCAAAACTGGAGGGGACTGCCCTGCGTAAAGACCTGATAGAGAAGTGTATGGCTGCTTTACACCTGTGTTTGTCCAGGTTTCCTACCCACTACAAATCTACTTATAGACTGGCTTATGTGTACTTCTATTCAACTTTTCACAAGGTAAAGGAATTTTATTTTGCATTGAAGTGGTAGGAAACTTTTTCAACAAGAAAAGGATCAGAAGAATTATTTATTGAAAAAGGTGCTAAAATGCATCCATTCAAACATTGATTCTTAACCTTTTGAGCAGAAAGATGTTATCATGGTATATCTCAGTGAAGGGCTTGGATTTGTAGTCCAAGGAGACACATTTATTTAGTTAATCAAGCAGGGCATTTATAATCCTACATTTTGAAAAGTGAAAACTTATCTTCTATCACCAGAACCTGCAGTATGCTCGAGATCTCTTGCTAGGGAATCCCCAGTGGCAGTCCCTCAGTTACATGCCAGCCCAGGGACTCTTCAGTGAGAGAAAAGTCACCAACTTTTTCCAGGTGAGCATTCTGATGAATACCGTGGATTGCCTTTTCTGAACTTTACAAGACAATAAAGGAAAAAAAAAAATGTTAAGCAGACTTCTTTTTTCAGCTGTTGGAATTCAGTGTGATTGCACAGGTGTTGGATTAGTTTTCACTGTACCATTGCTCACAAAATCCTAATTGATATAAAACAACTTAATTTTAAATGTATTGATTTTTTTTTTACAAGGGAACATGGAGACTTCCTATCAGTGAGGTGGAGAGGGCTGGGAGTTTTGCGACACACCTTAACAGGGCGGTCCTCCTCCTACTGAAAGTACTACTGGAGCAGAAGGATGTCCCCATGTTGTACCACCTCCATCTACAGCTTAACAGGACTCCAGATGCAGAAAAGTTAGTTAATTATTAGAAAGAAAATTCTGAACAACTGAAAGTAGTTAAGGGGAGCGGGGCTTGGTAAATGATTGGTATCTAATAATCTTTTTAATGAATTTACGTTTATTAGGACTTGATAAAGCTTTATGCCCCCTCCAGTTTTGTCTTGAACTTTAAACCTGATATGCATTAATGAATATTTTTTGTATTGGACTTTATTGATTCCTGTGCAGATTGACAAGACATTTTTAAAAGCTAAAAAAAATTGCACCTATAGATTGACTTGTGTTATCAACTCATGACCAAAAATTGTTCATACAGAAAACATTTTTCAGGAAATACCTTCGTGATGCAGAGAGGTTGCATTACTCAAAACTGGCTCTTGATTATTGCATGACTGCCATAAAGAACAGACTTCCAGAAATTCGAGAATTACAGGACACTGAAAAAGCCATTAAACTGTTGATGGAAACATATAGAATTTATAACTATGGAATTTCTAAAATGAAGGCAACCATAGGACCCAGAATTAGCAATCTGCTGGCAGCAACATTCCGGGCAGTCATGAAGGAAGAGGTAAATCTTTTGAGACTTTGGAATAAAATTTAATGCATACTGTGTATAATAATTACCCAGGCCCTTTATTTGTCAGTTCTTGTATGTTTAGCTTCTAGATTTATATCGGAGATAGTCAATTAGTGTCCCTTGACACAAAGGTTAATATTTTCTAACATGTTTGATGGATCTATCAGTAGGAATACAAACATATATAATCACTTCAGGTTGAACTGATTTCTCAGTTAACTAATGAATTTCTACCACCCCTATTTGTATTTTTGTAATTGCTTGTTTGCTTCTGGTGTTTTGTTTGATTTTTATCATTTGTGTGAGGGGGAGGGGGGTTAACTGTAAATGTAGTTTGAAGGTCTGCCTTTACATAATGAAAGCTTTATTTATGTTAGTAATCAACAATTAATCTTGTTCACTGTGGCATTGTACTCTTATGCAATGTGTAATGCATATAAACAAATGTAATCAGACATATTATTGTTTTCTCTAGGTTTCTCAAGATAAACCCTTGTTTGATCAAGCAATCAAATTTTGTCAACTTTATCATCAACAGAATACACCGCAGAGACAGGTACAGAACACTTTATTTAATGTAGCATATCAATCTTGTAGACCTTGCAGTAAAAGTTTTGAGACATTTGAAAATCATTTACTATTCTGTTAAGAAAATGCTTTGATATATTTGAATGTTTAAAGCAATAATTGATCAGAAATGGCAAGTATATGCTCGTTTTACATGTATTCTTGTGATGATATACAATGCTTAATGTTCATGTTTTAAATCCAGTGATCAGTGTCTCATTTCTTTTTGTAGGGCACCTTTCGATCAAGTATGGATAGCAGTTTTTCTGATTCCTCCTTGTTTTCCCCTGATAAACTTTTGACAAATCCCTTTAGACCTTCAGGAGCACCCCAATCTCCTGTAAAAACACATCAGTCCATTCTCTCTTCCACACAGCAAACAAAATCTCAACAGTCCCCTCTCACCTCAGTGCAGGTACCTCCTAATAAACCAGAGACACCTCATTCACCAGCCGAGTTACCTCAAACTAGCAGCACCTCAATGCCATCCAGTAAACCACAGACAAATCCATCAACGTTAAAGTTTTCACAGATCGCCACTTCTGTTCCACCAAAACCCAAACAGCCTGTAGTTCAGTTAACCAAATTACAAATGACACCTCAAACTCTTTCAGAGCTTAATAAAGAACCTTCAAGGGAGGAGCCTAACATTAATGCATGCACAGTTCTTGGTGGGATACAGAGTAAAACAAGTGCTGGTCTGTCAACGGGATCTAAACAAATGCCTTCTGGGATATCTGCCATTTCCTTGATATCTTCCTTAATAGAGGATGGCATCAATAAAGCCAACAAGCAGAAGACGGAGAAGGCGGGGAGAAATGGAAGCATGGCTGATGAACCTCCAGCTCCACCGAACACTCCTGCTACTCCAAAAATGACCTCAACAGCTTCTCCTAGGCCTTCCTCTGGAGCACCTCGCCCACCTCTTCATTTGATGCCTCCCAAGAAAAGGGCACTGATGTCTGCAGAGGTGATTGAAATTTTGTCTTCTGATGAGGAAGAAGAAGCAATGGAGGTTACACCAACAGGAAATACAGCAAGTCAAAAGGAGGATGTTAAACATTTGTCAGGGCAAGATGTGGAAATGGAAGATAGTGCAAATCAAAGTCAGGCTGAAGAAAAAGAAGGGGGAAAAGATGGGGTAAATAAAAGTGCTACTTTAGTGACTGAGAACACTGAAAGTGAAAGTAAAGATAATCCAAGTTCTAGTAAAGTAACTGAGGAAAGTGAGTTAAAGATGGAGGCAAGTGTCGATTCAGGAAAGGATGGATTGTCGGATAACAGAGATGTACCTTATCTTGATCCGTCAACAGGATTGTTTGTGACTGACTCCGACAGTCAGAGCAGTGTGTACGTAGCCAATCCAGAGAACATATCATTCGAGGATGAACTAATGGTGGAAGATGACTGAAGCCCATTATTTTGTCCTGTGTGTATGTTTGACTGACTATATGACTGAAGCCCATTATTTTGTCATGTGTGTACGTCTGACTGACTTATTGTGTATGCTCTGTGAACTTGTCATGTATTTTACAGTCTTGTTGAATGGTAGAGGATAGAGACATGAATGAGAATGAACCAATGTGGTTAATGTTTGTAGAAGTTTGTGGAATTGATTGGAAGGTTGAAGGTTATAGCTGTATGTGCTGTAGTCAGCTGTGAAAAAAGAGTGTAAGGAATAATGCATGTTTTTGGAAGATGTTGAGACAGGGAAGAGTAAAAAAAATGGTAAAACTGAAAGGAAAGCGAGAGGATGCTTGGTACATGTAGTACATGTATATGCTGAGTGTTTGGTTGTACTAGATAAATGCCCAAGTATTAGTGTATGTAGTGTACCTACATTGTAATGTAGAAGCAACATTGGTATAATAATACAGTTGCAGAATTTTCTTGTTATATGGTCAATTGTTAATTGGGGCTGTTTTAAAGTGAAGCAATCATGTTAATTCCCAAATCTCAAAATATTGTTCTGTATATGTGGTTAAAATGATAATTGTATTTTAATAAATAGAAAACTGACAAAGATACAGCTTAATTTTAAAATGAACAGAATACATTATTTCCCAGTATCCTGCACATCTGTGTATATGGACTTCATTTGAAATATGAATGCAAGACGGGTTCTTGAAATAACAATTCCAAGAAATAGTGCATATGGTACACAGTTCATTGTTGGAATGTCCTTTTAGGTGTGTTCACAATATATTTTAAGCCTCTGTTCTATAGCTAGCTTACATAGAAATATATAGGAAAAATCTTTGAAAATCTTCTTCTCAAGAACCACTGGGCCAGAAAAGCTGAAACTTATATGGAAACATCCTGGGGTAGTGTAGATTCTAAATTGTTCAAATCATGACCTCCGGGGAAAGGGCGGGGCCACAATGGGGAATCAAAGTTTTACATAGGAATATATGGGAAAAATCTTTGAAAATCTTCTCCTCAAGAACCACTGGGCCAGAAAAGCTGAAACTTATATGGAAACATCCTGGTGTAGTGTAGATTTTAGATTGTTCAAATCATGACCTCTTGGGGAAGGGAGGGGCCACAATGGGGAATCAAAGTTTTACATAGAAATAAATAGGAAAAATCTTTGAAAATCTTCTTCT
>PRKT01000122.1:1264173-1282203 GCA_003671525.1 Saccostrea glomerata
TCCTTGATATCACTATACTATGGTAAAAAGTAGGGGGGGGGGGCAACCATGCTTCCAATGACCACTTACTATAGTAAAGGTAATGTTGGGAAAAAAGTGGGGGGGCCATGCCCCTGTTGCTACGTCCCTGACATAGACAAAACCAGGGACATTAGCAACTGCTTTACCACATACAAGCACTACCTATAGCAGACTGTGACATGAGTGCATCAACAATGCACACATTTCTCTTTGTGGGCCATGCTCATCATGTTCAACTGAAAATACAAGATAACTAAAAATCAGATAATAAAATAAACATTCCATCTTGCACTCCTGTACTGCTGGCAAGTATACTTCAATCGGTGTTGTTTCTTGGTTTCTATCACAGCCAAGATTAAGTACAAGTCACAGTCTGAAGTTTAATGAGTGAGTGGCTCAAATCAGTTTTTTGAATCCACTGGGATTGTCTACAGCATAGACAAAACCAGGGACATTAGCAACTGGTATACCATATACAGGCACTACCTATTGCAGATTGTAACTTGAGTGCATCAACAATGCACACACATTTCTAACAATCAATTAATAAAATAAACATACCATTTACAAGTCATCTTCTGTAGGAAAGTATACTTAAGACGGTGTTGTTTCTTGGCTTCTATCACAGCCAAGATCATCAAGGAAATTATGCACACAGTGAAAGAAGTTCATAAGAAACAGATTTTACAGCACAAGAATTAACTCGGAATTACACAGAAAAACTGCATGAAGTCCGTCAGTCATTGGAGCTCAATCGAGGGTCCGTAGATCTTTCCGCACTCGCTTAGGAGCTGGGATACAGTGCACTACCCATCCTCGTATTCCTCCCGGGTCTGGTGTAGACAGCATCCATTCTGCGTTGTTTCTGTCGTTGGGCCCAAATGATCTGTTCTTCGTTCACGAGTTGGTGGGTAAGCTCAACAATGTTCGCCTCACGCCGTGAACCACTGTGTAAAACGATTTGTGGCCTTGCCCAAGGTCTGTGTTGATCTTTATGTAGTAGCCTACAGCGAAAAGTAATTATTATTTTTTTTGCTGAAAATGACAAGAACATACATGTCACTAATATACTAAATTATAAAATTTTTATCACCAAGTAAACCATTCTAGAAAAAAATTGCACTTTATAAGTATGTTAATGTTATGTGTATTTACATTATATGTCATTGTTGGTCCTTATGGTCTGTCTGTATATGGACCAGTTCCTGGGCCTCCACTTGGGGTTGTTTAGCCAGGTGTTCTCCATACAGCCCACAAGGTTCCTCAGTTCGGTAGAAGTAGCACATTGGATCAGGCGCTTTAATGCTGTCTCTATGTCGGTGGATGGTAAAAACGGCAACGGTTATTTGATTGTATTCTGTTTAACGTTCCTCTCCAGAGTATTTCACTGATATGGAGATGTCATCATTGCCAGTGAAGGGCTGCAAATTTAGGCTTATGCTCGGCACTTAGGCCTTTGAGCAGGGAGGGATCTTTATCGTGCCACACCTGCTGTGACACGGGGCCTCGGTTTATACGGTCTCATCCGAAGGACCGCCCCATTTAGTCGCCTTTAACGAAGCAAAGGGGTACTGAGGACCTACTCTAACCCGGATCCCAACGGCAACGACATGAGCATTCTGATATAGCGATACCCGGCCCCGCGCGGGTTGTATTTTGTCTTTAGTCAAAGCTCTTAGATCTTCCGCCACACAGCTGTAGTGAATTGGTAGATACTACACTTAATGAATAGTAGCAGCAGGGAAAACTTTTTTTATTTAATTTCTTAGGTCACTTGAGTCACTCGGGTGACTCATTGCTATAAGTGTGTTAACATTTAAACAAAAACTTTCAGCTTCTTCTCTGAAACCACTGAACCAATTTTAACCAAATTTGGTATGCAGCATCGATGGGTGAAGGAGAACAAAATTTGTACTTTTTATGTCCCCGCCCCCCTGGGGCCTGAGGGTGGGACCAAAACCACTTACATTTATATACTTAATGAAATCTTTAAGAATCTTCTTTACTTCTAGACAAGTGGTATCAGAAATTAAAATTGTAATGTGTAGTCTGAATTTTCTCTTTGCGAATTGTTCAATGATACCAAAAAAAAAATCCTATATATACCTCTAAAACATCCTTCATATTTGTTGATCGCATATTTGTATGAGAACTTAAGGTAGGATTCTTCTCTAGTTTCTGAGTAGATGAAATAGCTTATAAATTTGTCTTATATATTTAGGTGAAAAAAAATTTAAAGACCATATTTTTCTTTCCTTATCACAATTGTACAACTTTAATAGAAATGATATATTGTGTTTGAAAACTGTATCGGGATCGATATTCCGTTTGTGTTCAGATTGGTTTTGTTTTTGGTATGCGTTTATGATTTCCGGTCATGATACCGATTTGGCGGATTGTCTACATGTGTGATTGATTTTTTTTTTATTTGATTGATTATAACCCGTCAGCGTGTAAGTTTATTTGTTTTGCATCAATTATCAAACTGTTCTATTTGATTTTCTGGGAATTTATGTCACTGTATAATTTTTTCATAATCTGTTTATAGGTTGAAACGAAATAAATGTTGCAACACTGACGTATAGTTATATTAAGACTGACTGTGCCGGACTAGCGATTAGCACAAAATAAAAACTAGCAGGGATTATATTTAAAGTTATTATAAACTATTAAATTTATAAATATTATAACGATCAAAACTTGTTTTTTTTTATCATTTTGTATCTCTCTGCTTTAACATATGTGAAAATAAGAAAATGTTTAATATAGGGCGCATATATAAATAACTTAAATATCCTGAAAATTTAACTACTTAATTAACATTTTATATTAATTAACACTGAATTAACACTTTCACAAAATTTAACCTTTACCTTAATCCTTAAGAAAAAGTGCAATCTTGTTATGTATTAATAAGAAAAAAAAAACATTTAGCCAGAAAAATAATTTTATTCAGAGTTAAAATGTTAGAAAGCAAAACGTCTTCACAAGTATCGTCATTCCGAACTAAGCGTTGCGTAAAGAGTTTAGCAAATCGAGCACACTCGTGTTAAGGCCGGTATACACGATGAGATTTGTAGTATAATACAAGTATCATAAGACTTTTGTATTATAATACATTCTTGTACACACGCTAATACACATCTTATAAGATTGTAAATAAACTACGTATTTCCACGTGTTTCTCTCTCTCTCTGTCAAAATAATAAAAATGGAGGATGAGGTTCTGATAGCAGTGTCTATCATCGTTCTTTGCACTGCCCTGAAACTAAAAAAGAAAAGAACAAGGAAAAAGAGAGTCTGGGTAAGACCGTGGATCCAGAGGCGGAGAATACATGGTGCACATAATGCACTGCTAGCTGAGTTGCAAAGAGAAGACCCCGGCAGTTATAAAAACTTCTTGAGAATGGATAATGCAGCATTTGAGGAACTTTTACAATTAGTTACTCCTTTGATCAAACGGAAGGACACTTTAATGAGAGATTCAATACCACCGTCTGAACGATTATCGTTGACACTCAGATTCCTAGCAACAGGTTATGGTTATATTCTCTTACTGTAAACCAACTTTTATTCGCGTTCGAGAAATTTTCGCGAGGTTCACGGAAGCCTCGTCATCGCGAATATTTCTCGCCGCGAACGGATCCTTAAAGTCTCTTTTTCTATTAAAAACAGCTCCAAAACGACTTGATCTCGACAATTAATTGTCGCGAACTAGTTTACTCCCGGTAATTTGCGAAATAAAGTCGGCGCGAATAAAAGTTGGTTGACAGTACATACAGAACGTTTCACAATATATGTCACACATCTAAATGGGCATAATCTGAATATTGAGCATGATACCAAAAATACCAAAACACTATAGGAAACATATTGATCTAAAATGATGATATTGCAAAGTATTGGGGAAATTATAATATACCACGAATAACTTACGATATAATCATAGACCTCAAAATTTCTGATTTTCTCAAAATGGGGTACAACTTGCAGCAAAAAAAATTTTGTAAACTTTAAGTATAAGAACGATATCCTGAATATTGTTCAGGGTGTGATAATGAAAAATATTCGGACCAGTTTTGCTGTCTAGTTTTCATATACTTATTAAGAATAATAAGAGAGTTCAAGAGATTAGAACAATATTAAAGTAAATCAATCATTGAGAAAACCTTATGAAAGTAAAGATCTGAGTTAAGGAAAATGGATTGTAACAATGCCGGTAAGTGTATCAAGTGTATTTAAAAATCTTAAATTTGAGTTGTTTGTCTGCATACAAGATTTCAAGCCAGTTGACGTCCAGAGGCGGTTGAAGTTTGCAAGTCTCTTAACATTTTAGGATTTGTTGCTGAAGTGAAGAATTTTGGGTACTTCTCACCCCCCAAAAATAGTTTTGCATACATGCTGATTAAAATGATATATAAATGTATATGTAGCTTTAGTTGTCATTTATCCAATCTGTCTTTAGATGTCTGACATATATTTTGAAACACTCTGTATATATTTCATAAAATATAAAGAAAACTCATGATTCAGATTTTTTGCATTCATATATACGAATTATTTTAGAAGCAAAACTGAATGTACATTCCATTTTTAGGGGAGAGTTATCAGTCATTGGAGTACTTGTATAGAATACCTAAACAGACCTTATCCCAAATAATCCCTGATACATGTAAGGCTATCTGCGCTGTTCTCAAAGATACGTATTTGAAGGTAAGATTTCAAAAGTATTTCCTGTATATTTCACAAGATTGTACATTGAAATTAAAAATAATCTACCTAGATTGTACAAAAATAAAATTATGTAAAATGAAAAAGAAACTCATCATCCAGTAGCTCTAACAAAGTATTTTTCACACTAATGTCAATACTGGTCAAACTGAGTAGACATGAAACTACTCATCTGTGTCAATGGATTGTCTGAGGTTGTTGACTGAGTATTCGTCGGCATATGCAATGTAGAGGTTGAATCGAATTTGGTCTCATAAAGCAACTGCTGAATTTTTAACTTTAAAATTCCCTTTGACCTAGGATCTTTGATAGTTTTCAGTTCTTGATATAAATATCGAGCAAATGACGAATCTTCATCATCGGCCTCATCTTTGCTTCTTCTGTCTTTCCTTGCCTCTTCAATAGTTGATAGTACAGAAACAGCTTTCATCATTACCTCCTCAGAGGGACTTTGTTTTTTCTTTTTCTTTTCTGGTACGGCTGTATCAGTGGAATTAATGCTTGTGCCTTTGCTACTACCATCACTGTCTGAATCACTTGAATTTGTCTTAGATGTGTCCTGCAAGTAATATAAATTCCATTTAAATTGAATACATGAAATATAATATATCATTTAATTTTTTATAGGTACCATCGTCAGAGGAAGAGTGGATGCATATTGCAAAAGAATTTGAGGAAAGGTGGAATTTCCCAAATTGTATCGGCGCAATTGATGGTAAACATATAACTATTCGGCAACCTGTTGGAAGTGGTTCGGTATTTTTTAATTATAAAGGATATTTTAGCATTGTTTTGTTAGCTGTCGTCGATGCTGACTATAAATTCACATATATTGATGTTGGGTGTAACGGCCGTGTAAGTGATGGTGGGGTATTTGCTCGTTCATCATTACATGAATGCTTGGAGAATTCTACACTTTCAATTCCTCCTCCTAGACCATTACCAGGGAGACACAATCCTGTACCATCCGTCATTGTGGGAGACGAAGCATTCCCACTGAAACCGTATTTGTTAAAACCATATCCTGCTAGAGAGCTTGATGAACCAAAAAGAATATTTAATTACAGATTATCCAGGGCCAGAAGAATTGTAGAAAATGTGTTTGGAATCCTATCAAACAGATTTGCCATTTTTCAAAGACCAATTGCATTAGATGCAGATAAGGTAGAGACTATTGTATTTGCTGCATGTGCATTGCACAATTTTCTTCGAATCAAGTCAAGTGATGCGTATATGCCACCAGGATATGCCGATAAAGAGGATTTAGAGAACCGATGTACAACTGAAGGCGAATGGCGCAGATGTCCAACTCCGCATGAAAATGTCCTCAGTATCTCTTTTCAAGGAGGAAACAGGACAGGATTAGGAAATAGACAAATTCGTGATGAATTCTGTGACTTTTTCATAAGTAATGGACAAGTTCCCTGGCAATGGGAAATGATGTAATAAAGCTACTCACCAAAGTACTTGTAGATTGTCTTGGAATAATCTGATCCTTTAGAAAGGAATCCAGAGTTGAAAAGTATGGCCATTTTGACACATATAGATCACTAGTGCCTGCTCCACTCTTTTTAGTTGCTTTAATTTTTTTTAGCTCTCTACCGTAGTAGCAGCGAAGACTTTGTATCTTTGCATTTATCTGAGTTGCTGAAACAAAAGGAAAAAATCACAGAGTTATTCACTATACTTACTATACTGATTCTGAAAATTCGACCGTAGGTAAACTTTGCAGTTCTTATACTTCCATATAGTACCCCAGTACTTGCAAGAGATTTTTTTTTTCTGGGGGGGGGATAAACTAGACAATTCTTTCATTTGATATATGTTTTTTTCTGAGTATTAAATCAGAAGGCTGTACTAGTAAATCGGATTTCAGCACACGTGCATGCATGTCTGAAGCATTCAATTTCATAGTAACAATATATTAGAATGAATTATTTTTATTTGAAATTTCTAATGTGGAAAAATAAAAAAGTTGCAGCCAACTCAAGTTTTTACTAATCAATTGCTTCACTCGTACATGTGCTTGTTTTAAAAAAAAGTCTGTATAAGTTTATTATTATGTAGAACTTATGCTGTTCCATATCTATTTTTATGTCATAAAGAATTTTGCATTGAAAATGATAATTAATAACAATAATTTAAAAAAAAACAACAATAGCAAACAGACAACATAAATTTTTTTTTAAAAAGGGAAATTAGGCCAATTAAAAAAAAATTGAGATATCCAGTCACAGTGTGGCACATGTGCAACTTTATTTTAATTGATTATTTTAATTACATTTCCTTTTTTCCAAGAAATTTACTGTCTGCATTTTTGTGTGTGTGAGTTTGCGTGGAATTAAGTCATCTTATTGAGAGGAAACGTTTTTTGCTTCATTAGGCTTTTTTTTAAGATGATACTTAACCGCTGAGTGAATGATATATTTAGCACACTACATTCATCTTCATGCTCTTGCAACGAACAAAATTATTGAATTAAATCATCTTTAACAGTCACAATTGTTTTATAAATGTATTTGAAATAAAATAAAACGCTTGATTATAAAAAGGTGCAGATTGGTTAAATAGTATCATGAGTAGGTTTCCATAATTTGTTTGAGAAAGATTATTAGAACCTGTAAACTCTCTTCCCGTCTCTTTATTCAGAGCTTCCTGGATTCTGCTAACAGCTCTGCCTCTACAATCTTTCTTGTGGTAGGAACTGCTGGATATATTCCAGAGGTCCTCTTCCTCCTCCCATAAAACCAGGAGTTTTTCGACATCTTTACTTGAAAAGTCGGCCATTGTTATTTACCATGTGCTTTATTTAGTAATGATATAAATAGGATGACCCCCAATGTGAGTACATTTGATTGGTTGAAAGTGAAAGGTGAGTTAAGACTTGTATTAGGAAATAGAACACTGCTCTATTCTTAATACAGTCTTATAAGATTCGAAAAATCTTATGATACACTGTATTAAGAGTGTATACACAGTAAGATTTTGTATTATAATACAAATCTTATAATACAAATCTCATCGTGTATACCGGCCTTTATGTACACAGTTTTTTTTGTAAACAGGGCAGGAGTTCTGTTATTGTTGATGTTTACAATAGCAATTCACCGGGTGCTTTCAATCGTCAGTCTGCTTACCACGACTGCATGGACTGACAATACATGTATATTGTGTGTTTGTTTTTCTTTCGAACATATCTACTCTGAATTATTAATATTTTTCATTTCTACACGAGATTGCCACTTTTCCTACGGATTAAAAATAGAAATAATTTGTTAAAGAGTAAGGATTGATTGTTTGGTGTTGAACGCCGATGAAAGAGTAAGGATGTGTCACAGACCTGCCTACCCTTTTAATTGCAAGGGTGTTATTTCAGTACATTTTTGGCGGAATTCCGGATTTCAAAGCGTAATCAATAATTTTGCCTAGTATTTTGTTATTTTTACTATAATACTTTATTTCCTTTCAAAGCAACCGAAATTGAACATTACTAATATAAGCAAAGCTAATATAAACCTTTCTTTTTCGAATCATTTATTGGGAAATAAGTGTTGTAAAATCCCAATATCCATCTCAAACTCAATTCAACCGCACACCCTTAAAGAAGTATTTGGTCAATTTGTATCAAATCACTTCATTAAAGGCTTGTGTTTGCAATTGGATGTTTACACAATAGTACATGATAACATTGTATTTTACCTTTTTAACGTTAACTCGTGTGTGTCTATCTTATTCTAACCAATGTAAAATAACCTAAATTGAGCATAGATATGGCTGAAAGTATTGCAATATCATTTAAATAGTTTACGTAAGTAGTGCCTTCGCGTCTTCTTTCGAATCTTCGCCATTCCAGTTTACATGTAACCACATTTACTACTTACCTACGATATCGAACCGGTCCTCTATTAATTACTTTTATTAGAACTTCCTATTTCATTCCAACTGGTCTTAAACGAAATTATCAAAAGCGTAAAATTAATATATTAGCGGCGTAATAGCGTAATTTTGTAGTAAAAAGCGGAAGAATTGCGCCAAAAGTGGAAGGGTAGGCAGGTCTGGTGTCAATCAAACCCGCCAAAAAACTTGAAATTTTAATATCTTTAATATGAAATAAGATTTTTTATTAATTTTTGTGTGAAATGCTATTAAAATATATAACTCGTAATATTATAGAGAAAATAATAACTTCAAATCTGTGTCTAAGAACCTGCAAATAGAATTATAACTGAACATGTCATGATACAAAACGGTTATGTAATTATGCTGGTAAACACCTTGTCTTCAATTTTTTTTAATTCAAGTTTACAGTGTGATTTCTTCAACTGTGGTGTTTTTAACTTGCAGCATGCAAGGGACAGGAAAACGATTGCAATGTTTCAGTCACATTCTCTAGGGTACAGCTAAATAATTTGATTTAATATTTCTGCTGAAAAGGGGTATTTACAAGAAATTCTTCACCAACAGACATGAGCAGGTCTAGAAATACGTCATTTGGTTCAAATCCAAGGATGGATCCCCGCACAACTGATGTTGGTTGTTCTTTTACCTAATTAGAAAGATAGAAAATAATATGAAAGATGCTCTTTATAATATCTCATTTAATATTCAGTGCTAGGTATATAGATATTTACATAACAGATTGTTATTTATAAGTATTTTTAATGATTTTTGAAACTATTTAAATGTTTTGATTTGGACATCATTTCCTTCATCTTCGCTAGCCAAGGGTTTCTGATACGCTACTCTCCTCATGAACCCTTGGCATACGGTGTTGATAGAAATTGGGATTTTTTTCTCGACTTCTGATTTGGATTTAGTACGCCCAGTCGACCAATCAGCAATTGTTTTTTGTAAATTGCTGACTCTTTAATCTCGGAAATGAAAAACGCAAGTAAACAACGATCCGTAAGATAACATGCAATTCTATGAATAGCTATGGTGTCACCCAATATCTTCTAAATATGTGAGTAAGAATCTATATCGAAACTTCAGATTTGTTCTATACATAATAAATAAACATAACTCAATTATTGCTTCTTAATTATTCTTGAAAAAAAAACTTCGATTTAATTTTTTGTAAACACGTGTCTTAATTTCTGTCGATGACGCAATCTGTGCGTAGCTGATAGATTCGAGATCACGTGACGGAAAACAATCCCGTCTTTTGACTTCACCGTATGCCAAGGGTACATGAGGAGAGTAGCGTATCAGAAATCCTTGCCTAGCGAAGATGCATTTCCTTTAACTTTTACATTTCTAGTCATCTCTTTCTGGAAAAAAGATAGTTTTTTGATAACTTGAAAAAATTATTAGCTCTTGTGAGCCAAAGGCTCAAAAAGCTAATGCTATGGCCAATTGTGCGGTGTGCGTTAACTATTTAGAATATGGGCCATAACTCAAGAACCCCTTGACCAATCAGTGTCAAATTTGTCACAGGGTATCCTTGGCCTAAGGGCTACCATTTATACTAAAACATTAAAAAATAAGTATCACTGTTCTTGGCCAAGGAAAGAAAAACTTTGATGGTGTATCTGAGCACCTGAATCAACTTCAGTACACACCAAATCATATTATAATTGGAGTGGGATGCAATGATCTAGTCAACAAACCTACACCAGTAGTTTTAGAGGATATGAACCGAATGTTACAAAACATCTCACCCGATGTTCGTGTTCACTTATTCAAAGCCTTTGAAAGAGTACATGACACAGAATTTAACCAAAGAGTACGTAACTACAATACTGAACTTGTAAAGCTGACGGAGAAGTTCCAAAATGTGTGTATTATAAAATCTGATAACATTCATGGAGGAAGACTTGACCTATACGCACGCGACAAAGTACACCTAAACCAGAAAGGAAAAGCCACCCTTGTCAGAGCCTTGAAACTCCACCCCAATCCTGAAATTGGACTAAAACCGTACACAAGTTACAATCAGAATGCCAATACAAGAAAATTTAACAACCAGGGGAATTGGAAATACATGGGTCCTCCTCCTCCACGTAAGGATTTCGGAAACTCCCAACTACACCAGAGGGAATTCCGTGAATTGGTCCAAAGACCCGCAGAATTAGTGTAAAAATGTTCACTTATATTTTGAAAATTTTCCTGTATGAAGTTTGAATTTTTACAGTACAAATAACAAGGTCAAGCAAAACTTATGGCAACATTTTATTGTTATTGTTAAATTCTATTAGACTAGTCAGAGTTAAGAATTCACACTGCATATATACAACATATTATTTTTACTTAAATGTATAATTATGATTACATAACAAGTCTAGTCAGTAGTTCCAATGTATTACGTAATGCTTAATATTGCATACTGGAACATACATAGTTTTAGTAAATCAAAACTTGATGATAATATTGATTTTTTTTAGTTCTTTATATCATAATTTTGATGTTGTTTGTTTTTCTGAAACCATGCAGGATTCACCACGCAATCTACCTGGATTTGCTTCTCCCTTTGTACTCAATGCTATAAAGGTCAAAAAGAAGGGCAGAAAATCTGAAGGTCTTATGGTATTTGTTAAAAAAGAAATTTATAAACATTTTACTAAAGAAAAGAATCTGATAACTCTCTATGGATAAAAGTAGAAAATGTTATTATTCCAAACTGTAGGTCACAAACACTCTACTTATGTTTTTGTTATGTTAAACCATACAAATCAAAAGATATATCTGAAAATATTTTTTCTCAAATTACCACTGAAGTTTCGCATTTTCAGTCACTTGGAGAAGTATTAATAAGCGGAGACTTCAATGCACGCACTGGACATCTACTTGATTTTATTCCACATGATTCTATAAATGAAACTTTTTCTGACTGCCCTGTGCCTCTAGACTACTCACCCGACTCTATTTTGCCACGCAATAATTCTGATAATCAAACCAATCTACATGGTGAACTTTTATCTACCCTGTGCAAAACTTTAAACCTTAGAATTCTTAATGGAAGATTCCTTGGTGATTCCCTTGGTTATTGTACATTTTATAATTTTAATGGTTCTAGTTGTGTTGATTACATGTTGGCTACCAGCCATGTTTTGCATAATATACTGTATTTCAATGTTTTACCACCTTCAGAATTGTCTGATCATAGCATTATTTGTACTAGTTTTAAGTGTGGGGCTTTTAATTGCCCAGTTACATGTGAATCATATATTGAATGTAGATCTACCCCATTGAAAGGACAGTACATTTGGTCTAATCAATGTAAACTTGCTTACCAAACAGCCCTTGTTGATGTACAGAGCACAAACAGCTTAATTCAACTTGATAATAGTCTAAATGAAAAAGACATAAGTATTGATGATATTAACAATAACTTAACTAAAATATATTTAGCAGCTGCATCTAAAACCCTTTTCTTTAAACCACCAATACATAATCGAAAAATAAACAAGAGAAAACCTAAACCTTGGATGTCTAATGATATATCTCTACTAAAAAGAGAAGTCCGCAAACTTGGAAGAAGAATTCAAATAAACCCTAAAGATTGTAATTTATTACAGGCTTTCGCAAATGCTAAACGGGAATTTAACAGAATGAAAAAGAAATCAAAACATGAATTTTATAAGACAGTAACTGACAATATCGACAATCTAAATCAGAACAATTCAAAAGATTTTTGGAAGGTCCTAAACAAAAATAAAATTAAACAAAACTCAAATTCTTCCAATCCAGGACTTCAAGCATTTATGAATCACTATCAAAACTTATTGTGCTCTAAGGGCAGTAACTCCTGTGAATATGTAGATAAATCTGAAATTCAGAAACTTACTCCCCTTGACTATCCTTTCACATGCAGTGAAGTCAAACTTGGCATTAAAAGTCTAAAAAATGGTAAATCACCTGGACAAGATCTAATTCTCAATGAGTTTATTAAAAGTGGCTCAAGTACACTTCTGAATATATTGACAAAGCTCTTTAATAAAATTCTTCTTACTGGAAAAATACCTGAAGCCTGGAATTTGGTACAAATAACTTCTATTTATAAATCTGGTGACCCATGTAACCCATCGAACTATAGAGGATTAAGTGTTACAAGCTGTATGGGAAAACTCTTTAATGGACTTTTACAATGCCGCCTAAATTCATACTTGGAAAGAAATGACCTACTGAGTAATTATCAATTTGGATTCAGAAGAAACCACCGTACCACAGATAATATATTTATTTTAAAAACCCTTATAAATAAATATTTAAAATGGAAGAAACAAAACATTTATGCATGTTTTGTGGATTTTACTAAATCCTTTGATACAGTTGATCGTACTTTAATGTTTCACAAACCGAAAGGGCATAGGTGGGAAATTTTACAATATTATAAATAATATGTACTCAAATACTAAATATTGTTGTAAAGATGAATCTCACTATAGTGAACATTTTATAGTTACACGTGGGGTTAAACAAGGAGATAATCTTTCCCCTATTCTTTTTAATATATTTATTGATGACTTCTACTCACACTTAATTAATTATAACACAAGTCCTCCTGAATTACAAAATATTGAAGTTGGACATTTATTCTTTGCAGATGACCTAATTCTCCTCTCTACTACAAAAGAAGGTCTCCAAAACTCATTAGACTGTCTCTCAGAATATTGCCTAAAATCAAAATTGACTGTTAACTCTGATAAAACTAAAGCAATGATTTTCTCAAATAAGAAAATTGACACAACTCAATATTTTTTTTATTATAATCATTTAATAGTTCATCTTGAACATGAATTTAGTATGCAGCTGAACAACTAGCTGACCGTGCAAGAAAAGCTTTTTATGCAATGAAACGCTCATTACCTTTTCATAATAACTTATCTGTAAAAATTTTGAAATCATATACTTCACTTATTGAACCTATCATTTTGTATAGTTCTGAAATATGGATTTCAGACTTTGATATTCATATAAACAATTGTGATCAACTACCTTTTGAAAAGATACAGCATTTGATATTTAAAGATATTTTGGGTGTACAGAGAAAAGCTTCAAATTTAGCCATTCAATATGAGCTAGGAACAGTCCCTATTTGTTGCAAAGCTATCATCTCAATGTTTAAATACTATAAGAGACTAAAAAATGTTAAGAATAAAAATAGCACTAGAAATCAAATTCTTATTTCTGCTTCCTTAGAAGATGACAACTTATATAGTAATAGTGTAAAGGATAATTGGCAAAGTCAGATTGATAAATTAAAAAAGAAACTTAACCTTCCATCATTAGATATAACTGATAACACATTCAGCAACTGCTTGAAGAATTTTTACATAAAAAATGTTAATTTGCAACTCCAGAACATTGAATTCTCCAAATGTGGTAAATTATTATTTTTCAGTCAAATTGGAAAGAATTATGAATTACAAGACTACTTAAAATATCCAATAAATAAAGCTATACGTTCTAAATTAACAAAACTGAGAATTTCTGCACATCCTTTGGAAATTGAAGTAGGCAGATATTCAAAGCCTTGTATCCCAAAAGAATCACGTTTTTGTCACTATTGTAAAACTGTTGTAGAAAGTGAAATCCATTTCATATATGACTGTCCCTTATATATAGATTTACGAAAAAAGTACTGTTCTTTGAACATCTGTAATTTAAACGATAACATATTGAAAGAAAATCATTGTAAAGTATTATGTAATCCTGACAATGCAGTTCATTCTAGAAGGCTGTGTGAATTTTTATATGAATGTTTTGAATTGCGTTCCAAAAATAAAGCACAATTATAATATATTTATTTTATGCATTTATTAGCTCATCACTGTCCATACTATACTGCTTGCATAATGATTATGTTTAATCTTCAAGTTGTTATACTCTGCATGGTTGACTTCACTGATCCATACACTTGCATGTATGTATTTTATTACTTGTCTTTTATATGTAACATGGTTGTATGCCAACATGTTTGGTGAATCAATAAAGAAATTGAATTGAAAATAAGGGTTGATACAAGGATCAGGATATGTTAAAGATTAAAGTTTGCACGGGGAATTATCCTGGGGCAAAGGGCGTGGTCTTAAGGTCACTTCAAGTTTTACCTAAATTTACAAATAATAAAACATTTTACTTACTTTTAAGACTAGAATCATCAAATCTTGTAAGTTGATGCATCTTAGGACTTCACATCATGTTAACTCAAAAGTAGGTCACGGTGACCTACTTTTTAAATTTTGTGGACATTCGATTTTAAACTGATTTGACGGTATATTTTGGACACTATGATCATCAAACTTTGTCAGTTGATGCATGAAAGCTATAGACAATGGGTTGGTTTTCTTTTTCCCTCGTGCTTGTTCAGCTATCAGTCGTTTTTGTTCTTCTACGTAAAGATCTGAAGCATTTATATAATACCGAAGGAAATGGTGACTTGTTTGGGAATTGACACCTTGCGATTTCAGCAAACTCATGTCTGCAGTGTAAGCTTCTTTACCGATATTTTTGTGGAGAAGTCAAGCGAAACCTTTCCCCTTTTCCAACACATTTTTCACCACGTGGTTTGCCTTATTAACATTTATACGTATTGAGACACAAAAATTTCTTTTAAAATTTCGCCAGACTGGTAAATTTAAATACTCTTCTTGGACGCAATATACTGTACCGGTATAAACCAGCATCTTTCAATTTGTTTTTAAAAATTCAATCCCTGTTTTACCTTACATTTTCTGCCGTACCAGGTGTGGATGGATCTCTATGAGGATTTCGTAACAAAACGAGAACTCAGTAATCCTGAACTGAGCCAGGTGAAAAGGAAGTGGTCTCTCATTACTGAAATAAGGGGAATACATTAGAAAATAATATCAAAGAAATCAAATCTGTGACTTTTAAAAAAAAATAATCTTGATGCACATTATTCCCAGCCCATAGACTAGTTTTAGCTTCACAGAGCACATTGTTTGCAGCAATATTTGAAAGAGATGCATTTTTAAAGGAAATAGTAGCCCGTAATTATTGAATATTCAGTATATAATCAAAAACACACACCCCTCCTTCACCTAAACACCTGACCCAGGGGCCATGAAATTCACAAATTTGATTGAGGCACTCTTGCTTATTATACTAATATACTAAAGTAATTTATTTAATACCCAGGAGTAGATAGGACAATTTTCAAAGAAATGATGAATTTTAACTATATAATAAATATAGTCTAGTGGTGAATTGACCATGAGGAGATTGCCAGACAGGAATATCTAAGACTGGTCAAGAAAGTTGCAGAATCGGAAGTGCAGCAGCATCTTCAACCACACCACACCAATCAAGAACACCACAGGCACCACTTCCCTCGTGTCGAGCGAAAGCCAAGAACCAAATTACACTGGTAATATGAGCACACATGCCAACAACTCTTGCACCAACTTTACATTTGCAAAATGTGTCTGCTTTGAATCTTGGCACAGAGGATACCATCACAATCATCACTGATGAAAATTTCATACTTTCCGTCCATCAAATGCTCGTGTGTATATGATTTTGCCAATCTGATTTGGTAATTTCTTATGACAATTCTTAAGGACACAGAAGACTGCGAAGAAATGACACGGCTCATTAAAGGCCTAAAATAAACAACAGGGATTTATCGGGTAAATTGAATGATATATCGGTTACATGTATAGGGCAGAATGATAAATAACGCTTTGTGCAGTTGTATACGTGTCCATGTGAAATATTCTATTCCATTTCAGCTTATTAATGCCGTCCCCACAATGAAGTATGTCTTCATGCATAGCAGCTCTTCAACAGAACTGACAGTTGATAAGCTTTTGCCAACGCTGACGGTGTTATTTGCTGATGAGGGGTCAAATAAACGCATTGAAGAAGAAAAGGCGTATACATGTAAATGCTTCGTCAAATACGTCAGAGAAGTTTACGGTATGCATCGACCGAATTGAATTGTTACATTTGTCATTTTCATTGATAGAATATTAAAACAAGCATAAAGGGTTAGGTTTCATTTCTTACAGTACCGACCAGACCCAACCTGACACAAAGCAGTCCCAGAGCAGTCCTGAGGAATGCTTTCTGGGACAGCTTTAGCAGTCCCAGTGGGCGGGGTTTATTAATTTAATGGGCGGAGCTAACTCAAAAATAAGATTTCCAATAAACAATGGAACTATAAAAGGCAGTAGAAATTGATTCTGAGTAGTATGCCAGGAATCCTTACATGTACGCGAAGGTCATTTTTGAACAGAACATGTACACGCATAAAAATTGAAATAATTATTAATAATATTTATTGGTGGAAGAAGGCTTTCACACTTACATGTACATATATGTATTGTTATGGACTTTATATATAGAGACTTTAATAAATAATGCTTTTTGTGATTTTATACATAATATGTTTAATAACTTTGAATGTTTATTTCATGTCTTTATTGTCGTTCCTTGTTGTAATGTGTAGATGTCGCTTTAATTTAATCACGTGATCATTATACCTGTATATAAACCATGATTTTTGTTGATTTGTTAGTCTGTTGGCTCGAAGGTTCTGAATAAGAACCATAGTTCCTGGATAAGGAAATAGATGCCAAGTGAAAGTCCTGAATAAGGCACCATTCCTGAATAAGGAAATATCATAGCTTTAATCCTGAATAAGGATACCTATTAATTTATGCTGTGCCTTGCTATGCCATATGTTTGCAATTGATGACTGATAGACTTCCAAAAAATTCTATGGAACTACAACATCTTTTCAATTAAAGAAGTAAGAAATCAAAAGAACCCCCGTAACAAATTGGTGGCAGCGTCGGGATTGGAAACTATCAGCCTCCATACAAAATGGCATCGGGAGGCGAAGAAAAAGAAAAACAGAATTGATGTAATATAGCGAAGCGGCGCACAAGACGGAAACCAATGCGCGATTCTGGCATTGAAGATACCGCAGATGTTAAGATGGTGGAAGAAGAGAGTCCTCCAAGGTTATCATGGGATTACGAGAATCTTTATTTCGCAGGCAAGGGACCAAGTGAAGGTGTGCGTTTGCCTGAGGAAATGCGTTCGCAAAGAGGAGCGAGCATGTTGCGCACGCCGCATGATAGTCGTACGCCGAGAGGTATCCTTAGATCAAGAGGTCGTACGCCGGTACACGACGGATCGTTCCTGGATTCAACAGAATATGAGGACAATGAACATCCAATCTCAGCAAATTCAGAGACGAAATCAGGACGAATGACATCTTTTAAGTTATCTACAAGTAATCAAGACAAGAAAGAAGACGTAACAGTACAGACGAATAGGCAATCTATAGAAATGTTACAGGATGAT
>PRKT01000123.1:0-109950 GCA_003671525.1 Saccostrea glomerata
CGTCGTGTTAATGATGACATACATATGTGTGATATTGGACTAAGCTTTAAATTTCGATATTTCAACAGTTTATCAAGACTATTTAGTTGTAAATTACATGTAAAAAAAATAATGACACATTTTCCCAATTATGTCTTTGTCGTGAAAATTGTTTTTAAAAAAGTGCGTTATCTATCTCAACTATGTGCAGTGTGGAATGAAAAAAAAAACTTAAATAATGTTTACTCAATGCACATTAAAAAATATTTAAACACGGAACGATATTTGTAAAAAAGAAAAGTCATTGACAGGATTTTTTTCAGTTCAGTGTCCTGTTCCATTAAACTATAGAAATATCGAAAGGTAAAGCTTAGTCCAATGTGGCCATTATTTAACACTTCGTTAGCTTAATGACGACGTTTGTTTACATTTTCTTTCTACGGGAAAGCAATTATGACGTCACGAGAAAGCCTTTTCACGATATATAAGATATAAATACAAACCAAATAATGGCAAATATGTGACAAGCCATGAGATTTTTTAACCGAATGAGGTAGAAAATGAGATTTTTATATTAGAGGTAGCCCACAGAAACAACTGTCTGGTTTTTTCTTTGCTATCCCCATCCATTGTCAAGAAAATTGTACTTTACTTGGTTATTCTATCTAAAATTAGTGCATTCTTTAAGTTAAATTGACATTAAAGCAATGAAAGTAACGCAATTAAAAATGCATGTTATGCAACAAAGGTTGTTTGATCAAATCAAAACACATGTATATTAGATTTTTAAGAACTGGATAAAATCAAACTCTTAATATCCATGACAGCACATAAATTACAGAGTTATGGGATGACGTTTCATCGGACGAGTTTGTATGTTGGAAGATTTGTTTCAATTATATGTCAATTTGCACATTTTCTCTTTCTTAATTTCATTATCTGTTCAACTTTTATGGCTGATGGTTTCGGAACACGTGGGCGGGGACATGCCTCATGACTGGCACAGTATGGGGCTAGCTATGACAGTTGGGAGAGAAGCATCCATGTTTGTAAACCTGAAAATCTCTTTTTTTCAGGATGTTGACAGTTATTTCTTCATCTGTAGCATACTGTCGTAGATGGACTACTCCAGGATGTTCATGCGACATGCTGCAAAAGATGATAGATCAAGCAACATACATTATTTTTTAAAAAATATATATATATCTACACAGTTTGATGCAAATTGACAAAAGGTATTGAAGGAGCATAGTCATACTTGCATAAATGATGACATTTAATTACAGTTTTGAATTTTTCATTCAGTTCTATGTTTTGAACAACATATGGAAATGTTTAATATTCAAAGATAACAGCATTCTTCATAACCTAACACAAACTATCTGCATTTGCCAACATGACAAGAGCCCAAAGTGCCATTGATGAAACTTTGTGTGGCCTGCCTCCATCAAAGTAAACTCAATGGTTTTGGCCGTGCGCCTTTGGACAATACCTCGTGCACATTCAAGCATAATAAAATCTTTATTTTTGCCTATATTTTATCAAAAAAATTATCATGCACTTAAGTATGATAAATAAGCATTTACTGAAATTTTCAGCTTAGTGAGTAAATTAGTTTTCGAGAAAAACGCTTTGTCCACGACTTTACGGGACAACCCTCGTATTATTAATATGGAAAATGATATATTCACGAGACTGTTTCTTTTGTTGCGAATATATATTTTTTTTAATTTTATATTAATATTTCTTTTAAGTTTAGTTTTTTTTTAATTGAACATACAAGCACATTGGTATTACAAACAGTAATTGAAGCATAAATAGAAAAATAAATTTATTACCCTGTTTATACCTATTATGGCTTGAGATGAAGCATTAGCTCCGTTCTCTATCGCTTTCTGTACGAAACTGACAGTGTGATGAATGGCTCTGCCGGGTATATTACAAGTAGAATAAGCTTCAACACCTAAAACAGCAAATTAGAAAACAAAAATATTACCAATTTCAACGTTATACATATAAATTAAATAAGTGTTTTATGTCTATTAGAATCGTTTAAGCTTTGCAAAAATGGGGGAAAGTCTTATGATATTGTCAAATAAGCAATATAGCTACATGTATAAAAGTTCCTTAAAAAAACCTATCTCAACAAACTTCAAGCACTTTTATTCTATTGTTTCTGTAAAGGTGAAAAGATAGAAAGGATCCAGTTATAAAGAGGTTCTTTATGTCCTCCTTAATACTAGCTAATAGTATACAGTATCTTAAGAATACATTGCTACAGCTTGAAGAGCTGGAGCATGTGTACACGTATACTGTACCTATATTAACTCCGGGAATGTAACCGACTGAATTCAACCTGTTGAGGGTCCATTTAACAGCTTCATAATTCCTTACTGACGTTATGTCGACTTTATTGGAGCAATCGCCATTCTCTTCTTCAAAAATTTTAAACAGTCCGCCAATAAAAATGTCTCCTTCAAGTTTGGCCATTTCTGCCGCCATGCATACAGAAGATCCAAACATCCAGAATAACACGGTGTCTAGGCATTTCATACTTACACTGGTTAAAAATAAATTACATTCAGTAATGGCCATATGTTTTGTTTTTAATAATGAAGCCACGCCTTCCAGCGTAGCAACAATGCAAATTTCTTGACGGCGGGTGATATTCCAAATCAAAGTACTCAGAAGTACAGAGAGCCGGGCTCATTTACATAGTAGAATGGATTTCTAACACAAACTATCTGCATTTGCCAACATGACAAGAGCCCAAAGTGCCATTGATGAAACTTTGTGTGGCCTGCCTCCATCAAAGTAAACTCAATGGTCATATGTCTGCCTGTCATAACTCGCCACATTTCATATCTACAAGACATTCCTGTAAATTAATGTTGGGCAAAGACAAAATCTCTAAATGACATTTTAAAAAGAACTTGATTATGAAATAAGTACTTAAAAAGACAGCACATAAATTGACAATGACAATAATTTTGTCAGTATAAGTCATCACATGCACTACATGTGAACATGTATTGAACTTCAAGACACACCTATTTGCCAAAATACCAAAATGAATATCAGAAATGGTTAATTATAATGCTTGCTTGCATGTTAGCAAGTTACAGCACCATGCAAGCAAGAATTATGATGTGTTTCCTTTTTCATCTAATACCTAAAAAAAGGCCAACTGAGAAGTTTCCTTTAACATAAACTTGACTGATAACTCTCGCTACACTAACACATACATGTATGACGTCACTGCCTCCAAGACAAGAAGCGTAGAGGAAACAGGAGATTGGATCAATAATTAATGTAAATATAAAATACTGATATTAAAGTTAAACTGTAAAATTTTCATATGGGATAATAAATCACAAAACTTTGTACATAAAAACCATAACTTTTTGTGATTAAAATACACACTGTAACAATTTATGATCTATCTTAATAAGGATTATGACGTAGTCAATTGTGTCACGTGACAGGTGTCCTGTCTCTCCTTAAAACAACTGCGATGATAAATGTTGATAAATCGATGTTAGCTTTGGTTACCTTTGACCTTTTTACATTATATTCTTTTGTGCCTTAGACTAAGCTACATGTAAAACTTAAGAACCCACCTGTATTGGATGGTAAGCAAAACCTTTTTTGATTTTGATTTTGTATTTTTTAAAGGTAGTTAAAGAGAAAGTCAATTGTTTTAAATCATAAGGAAACTATTCAGGTTGAAATATGCAAACCGCTGTCAGGGAATCAAATTGGATTCTGCTATTATGCTTATGACTTATTCGCATTAAAGTGTTAAGAGTAATTGTCTGGTAAATACAGATTTATTTCTAAAGGTGCCTGTCATGCGTTCTCATATAATACAATTGATAACCACTTTTTCCGTCACTGCTTAATTATGTATGCGCGAAAATATTTCGATGTTTTCTAATCAAAATAGTATAGATAGGAAAGAGACATCAACAGTGAAGCCGGGGAACATGACAGGACAAAAACTACTAGGTACAGTAACTGTCATCCTGGCCGGCCTGATTAGCATGACGAATGGGCAGTTCGGTACAAGACATTCATCACACCACGGAATGGACGGTAAGAAAAAAATTGGCAAAACAAATATATCTCTTTCTATGTGCTTTTTTTTTATATAAATATAGATAATATAAAAATGTTTGTATATTACTGGTTAAAAATAATAATAAAATAAAAGTTGTAATGATAATAATAATAATAATTCCCTTTTATGTAATTGTTAATGTATTCTTAATCCCTGCAGATAATTAATCTAATCTTTCTAGATCTTTGACAATTTTCATCGGCAAAGTCAAAATAATTTTTCAAAGAGGTACTTTCATACCCCTATGTAACACATATAATTCAAAAGCATTTCACCAATTTCTGACAATGTCTGGTTTACTGGTAATACATTTATGCAAAATCTTTTTTTTTAATGTTCAGCAGGAAACGAATCTATAATACTTTGCATTATACATAGTAGTTTGCACTTAAAGTTGATAATGTGTTACCGAATTATTTCAACATTTCAGGTTATTCTTTTCTGAACATTCCATTAAGTACATTCTATTTTATATTTTTGAAATTGTGTTTAAAATATTCATAAGAATGTAGTTTTTTTTTTGTTCTACCATGTTTGATTAAATTGTCAAATTATTACACCTGTGTAATGATCCATTAATTTATTTTTAATCTCATTATCATAACTTTTTCACGATATACAACATATATCAAGACTGAAAAGAAATAAAATGTAATTATTCGTTAATTATATAATTCTTAAGTGTATGAGTGTTATATCCTGTTCTAGTTCTATTTAATTAAATCAAACAGTTAGTAAGTAAGGTGGTTCTTTAATTTCTTCCAACTCGACTATTTTAAAATCAAGGACACACAGAATTTGCCCGTATCATACTGAGGTTAAATGATTAACTGTCCCCACTTTAGTACCGAGATAATTAATTATGTCATGTTTATATTTTATAACGTCTTCTAAAATTATCATAATATAATTTGATTGACCTTCTTTCCTGTTTAGTCTTTAAACGAGAGAGTGGTAAAAGTGTACCTCCGTGGTTATAAGAGTTATGTGTAAATAACACAACCTCGTAAGTAGAAAAAGACATGAACGGGGACGTATTTTACAAGTAAAATCAAAGACATGTTTGCTAGATACTAGTAACTTTTACAACTCCTCAATTACCCTCATTTCGTTACAGTGAACCCTTAAACGGAACAACTCTCAATTTCAAAGCTAAGCAATTTTTTTGGTAATTTTCAATTAAAAATGACCCATTTGATTTTGAAAAAACAATGTCAGATTAATTAACTCTAACAGGCTTTGTGTTTTTAAATATCACTTTAAAATTTTTAAGGGCAGAAGAGACAGGTAGGGTGATTACATGTAAAGGTCAAATAACCTTTAAAATATGTTTTGTCTGTAAGAGAAAGTCATGTTTCTACCATCGTTGGCATTCCTAACTCTGTGTAGAGTGAGATTTTTTTTCCTTTCCTTCCTGCCAAAGGTAAATCACAAAAACATTGCTGATTTAATTCCTTTTTTATTAATTTAGTAAACTAAATGAAGCTCACTGTGTAGTACAGAAAAAAGTTTTTAAAAAACTATATAAACGTATATACCATGAAAATATATTGCCGGTAGTCACTTGAGTACCTTGGAACAACCGACTCTTTACATACATTACACACTTTTTTCAAACTGAAATAACCTCAATTATTTTGCCACTCATGCGTGAAATACGACTTTCGTATTTTGCTGTATGCAAAACGTGTTTTCGGCCCTACCTCAAATAACATAGGCGAAGAGAAGAATATTATTCTTAATTCAGTTTAATTATCTTGTGCCTAAAACATCTAGAAATTAAAAACATTGATATTAAAACTATTATTTGCTTTTTTGTATTATTTTGTGAATCGATACCCTAGAACTGATAATGCATTAAACAGTTTCGAGCAAAGTTACCCCAGAATGCTAACTACTAAAATTAATTTATCTTTAACAATTTTAAATGAATGAAAATTCAAAAATTAATAGACAAATACAAGAAGCCATTGACACAACAACAGATGGTGACAGATAACAATCGGATGTCTCAAATCTGCGTAGAGTGTTAACGATCAACATATTATTATTCTATAAGACTAAATTAATAATTAATATAAATGATTGTACTAACATGAGAAAATTGCATTCTCTCATTTTTTAAAATAAATTGTTTCCACCAAGGGCTTTCTTGTAATCATGCACTTTCCTTTTTCATTTCCAGCGCACCTGTAGCGACATCTTTTCCCTAGCCAGCCGTCCAAACAGCCGTTTAAGCACTCGCCGGTAATGCTATCACAGGGTGACAACTCATTGCCCGTTTGCTTGCAATATCTACTACATAAAACAACACACTTGCCAGTCTTTATGTCACAGGTTCTGCAATTTTCGGGGCATATTTTGTTGCATCGTGATCCCCAAGACCCTGCATGACAGTTAGCACATTCCCCAGTCATAGCGTCGCAGGTAAAGCAATTTCCTCTACAAAGCTTGACTCTTGGGTTGAATTTCTTCTCACTCTTCTTAACATTACACCATCCTTTTGTCCAACCGGGCTTGCATCCTTTAATACATGTACCAGTAATTTCGTCACAAACATCTCCTAAACAGTTAGGACTGCACGGCCTGCATTTCTCTTTATAAGTATGATATCCGGTTTTACATTTTATGCATTTCGCGGCGGAGTCTGTCGATTTTTCACAGACATCACAATTTTGAATGTCGCAAACAGGTAGAGGGCAGTGCTTATCGGGACAGAGAGAGTCACATTTTTCGCCATACCCTCCTTTCTCACAACCATCAAGACAAACCCCTGTCTTCTGGTCACAGCGCAATGAACCTCCCTTACAATAGGAGCTGCAGGGTTCGCATCCATCATTCTTTAAGAAGTGCCCTGGGTCACAACCCTTACATATTTTGCCATGTCCATAAAATGATTCACACCAGGTACAGTGAGGAATGTCGCAAAACTGGTCACAACCTTCAGTTGCTGGAAAGTATTTCGGTTCACACCCTTTCTTACAAATGCCACCCGCATTGCAAAATTGGTTTCCACCTGCGCAGCGATGACATGGACAGCATGTTCCTTCTCTAAGATACCAACCTGTAGCACACTTTCCACAAGTGAATCCCCCAACACTGCTTTCTTTTAACTGTATGCATTTTGTACTCGTACAAGAACAGTTCTTTTCTGGTAGTTTGAACTCTCCGCTACATTCCATACACTTGATATCGCCTGTGAACATATCGGTCGCACACATTGGACACCGTTCTGGACACTTTTTATCACATTGTTCACCGGCTAATCCCTTCTCACAAAGCATACATTTATCTTCGGCAGCACAGCGTCGACAATTCTTCATACATCTCTTATCGCACTTGGCACCAAACCATCCATCTAGACATGAGCCTTGGCAATATCCTGTATCTTTCTCACAAAAGCCATCCAAACAATTGTTGCAGTCACTTGTGCATTTTTTACCATGAAAACCTGGGTTACACTCTAGACAGTCTCCAGTAGTAATATTACAATAATCACAATTGGTTGGGCATTTGGTGTCGCAGTACTCCCCCCAAAGTGGAGGTTCACACATCAAACATGACCCGTCAGCTTGGTTACAAACACGGCAGTTGTTAGAGCATTCTTTTTCACATTTTTCCCCGTGACGTCCGTCATTGCAGCCATATAAGCATTTTCCATTTCCTCGATCGCACAAACCTTGTCTGCATATACTGCAATTCAGATTACACCGTTCGCCATAAAACCCATTTGCGCAAACTTGGCATTTCCCCGTCAGGACCTCACACCTCTGGCATCCATCCTCACATAGATTTTGACAATTTTCTCCCCATTTATTTGACAAACAGGAAGCACATGCTCCAGTGACTTTATTACATGTATCACACTGTTGGCATTCCTGCTCACATTTTTCACCGAACCATCTATTGACACAAGACTCGCATTTGCCGTCTGATTTGTCACAGGACAAACACGTGTTGGGACAAGTCTCTTTACAATTCTCCCCGAAGAAGCCATCTAAGCACTGACCACAGGTGCCCGTCACGTTATCACAGGTTCCCGGCCTGCAATAAATACACCGGACATCCCCTAAACAGGAAAGAAGGTCAATCAAATTATATTATGATAATTTTAGAAGACGTTATAAAATATAAACATGACATAATTAATTATCTCGGTACTAAAGTGGGGACAGTTAATCATTTAACCTCAGTATGATACGGGCAAATTCTGTGTGTCCTTGAAGAAGTTGGAAGAAATTAAAGAACCACCTTACTTACTAACTGTTTGATTTAATTAAATAGAACTAGAACAGGATATAACACTCATACACTTAAGAATTATTCACTTTCCCCATTTTAAACCTATAATAAGACGTATCCTTGGAAAGTGGGGGGGCTAAACCTACGAAGATATGTTCAATGTCTATACTACGTATATATTTGGAATATATTTGGAAAAAAAGTGGGGGGGCTAAGCCCCCCCCCCTAGCCCCCCCGGTTCCGACGCCTATGTAAGTAGGAATGAAAAAGATTATTGTTTCCGTTAGAAAGTCGTGTCTTTATGTTGAATTGAACACCAAAGCAAATTTCAAAGAATTTTGCTGTTTCTGTAGGGTTTTTATTTTATCTATGCATTTTTATTTTATCTATGCATTTGTAGGAGTCTTAAAAACACACATAGTTACGTAAAAACTGTATATTTTACATTTATGAATGAATGCTGGTTAAATCTTCATGTTGTGATTCCACCCAAACTGTATTAATTATATTTGTTTTTTTTTTTACAAGTTAAGAAAACAGTCTTTTATCGTTCATAAGGTATGCATATACGTAAGCCTTTTTTTTTTTTTTTTTAAAAAGGTTAAAAGAAACAACCCTTATTTCCTTTTGAAGAATTATCACTTGAACCTTTTCATTAAATGAAAAAGAAAAATATTTATGCTTTCAATACACAATTCAATTATATTCTTTAACACCAGTGACTTGTATGCAGGGGAGACAAATTTTAGATTATTAATGCACGGAGAGAATTATTTTATATAATCAGACTTACTATCGGACAAACAAACCGATAAGATTAATGCTCACTGGAATGAGATATGCATAATTTATTTCCATTACCGATATTTGCCTGGAATCCTCTGGGATAACCCTTAGGATATTTTGAAACTTGTTCCCATCACTGAGGGATGAGGCGGTTGTTGAAAAAAGTGTTTGTAGAATTAAGTTATTTTTCTCCAACCCACTGATGTATGACGATACGTCTACCGCTTCATGACTATATTCTGGACCAACCAAGCCTGGACAAAGTTATGAATAATTACAGATTATTTGTATTTTATAAACTTTTAGGAATGCTATCTGGTAACTAAGTTTGGAATATTGGTGTTATGGTCTTGCATTATTCTAGCAATTTGGGAGACATGTTAGTTAAATTAAACTTGAGAAGAGTTTACTTTTGAAAAAAAAGTATTTATTTTTATGGATTTTGAAAGTATAAGCTTTCAACACCAGCCATATTCAAAAAATGGTTAAAGTTGATAAAAAAAAATAATCATTCGTGTATCTTTAATCAATTTTGATTGATATTTAAATATTGCAATTTTCTACCTCATAGTCCAGCACTGTAGCTCTCGTATTCAACGTTCAAATATAATGTTTGAACAATGTTTTCTTAAATTGAATTTCAGCATATGAATAAGTATAGTAGGTAAACCAAACCAGAAAAGTAATATTATTGAAATAGGTTGTACCTATGATTGGAGTTGCATTAGATTTCATTGTTTCATGAAATCTTCTATTTATCATTCGTGTTGTATGTTCTAAAGCTCTTCCGTAAACATTGCATGTAGGGAATGCTTCTATACCTATATTAAATTAAAAAAAAAATAATTTGAACAACTCAAAATTGTGATTTAAATTTAGTTTTAATTTAATATTTTGATTATATTGTACCAAAATGCAACAGCGCTATCAAGGAAATTAAGTAAATCATTAAAAACATTCGACGTCTTTTGCACTATAAGTATAAATAGATTATTTTTCTCACCAAGTTTTATTCCTGGAATGTAATTTGCCTCATTTAATTTCTTTAGTGTCCATTTCACAGCTTCAAAGTTTCGAACAGACGTTGCTTGTATTTCATTTTTACATTCCTTATCACCATAGATTTCAAACAGTCCTCCAAGATGAATATGTCCTTGCATTACAGCGACTTCATCAGCAGAATCAGACAATAAAGGGTTCCAGAATAATATTGCGGAAAAAAGAAATCCTATCATGTTTATATCAGTAAATATCTGTGGAAGAAACAAAAGGGACCATGGTCAACATTGCTCACATGTGCACTGTGACTACGGAAAAAGCAGAAATCAATTCAATAATGAAAAGTTTAAATCCATAAGTCTTCACAACCTATCCTGAAAGGGGAAGGGGTATGATTTGAACAAACTTGAATCTACACTAACTAAGGACGCTTACATATTTATTTGACTAACTGAAGCTTTTCCACCGCTAAGTTTGGACTTACATCGCCCCCCCCTACCACCACACCACCCAATAACCGCCCAACCCATCCACCCCTACTTACGGTCATGATTTGAACAAATCTAAATCTACACTACCTGGGGATGCTACCATATAAATGTGAACAATCTTAGCTATGCTGTTTTTGAGAACAAAATTTTTTAAAAATTTTTCCTGTATATTCCTATGTAAAAATTTGATCGACCTTTGTGACTCTTCCCTACCTACTCCATGGTTCTGGATTTCACAAAATTGTCTCTACACTACCTGGGGATGCTTCCATACAGTCATATATTCCTATTTAAAATATTTCTAGTCCATTGTGGCCCACCTTACCCTCAGGGTTCATGACTTAAACAAAACTGAATCTACACTACATTGTACCTGAGGATGTTTCCCTATACTTTCCTGGCACGATGGTTCTTGGGATATTGAGATATGTATTACACGCCACCAAAATTTACACTACAATGTATTTATGAATTATCACCTGTAAATGAGGACGTGACCCTTTATAAAACAATCTTAAATCCCTTTACCCAAGGAATCTTTTTGGCAAGTTTGGAAAAAAATGGCCAAGAGGTTCTGCAGTAGTCGAAAATGTAAAACGTTTACAGACAGACAGAGTACAGATAAAATGTGATGACAAAAGTTCACTTGAGTCCCGTTCAATCAATTTCTATACTTAAAACATTTTTGTGACGTCATTCTTTTGTTTCTACAGTCTCACATTTCAAAGAGTGTACTAGCTATAGTCCAGTATTATTTTTGGAGTAAAATTTTATATCTAATATTGTACTCAAAAATAATACTAGACTGAGAAAATAAACAAAAATTATGCATTTTATATAGAAATCAACATCTCGTAATACAATTAAAACTTTATAGAAACCAATTTATGCAACGAATCTTCAAAATAGGAGTATCTCAGAAACCCATTAGAGTCCAGACAGGTCACTGATTATGAAACTACCGATATTGAAGCACTTATTTTAAAGAACGTGGGCGCTTTTGATGGGCATTCCGCAGGAATCTGGGCGTACTTGAAAAGTGAAAATTTTATCGACATGTCACATGAAATTTTAACATTTTTTTTATTTATCGGGTTCATGTGCAACAGGAAAGGAAAATATTTTCCAGAAATTGAGCTCTGCTTACATAAAAAATAACATAAAAATTGGCCAGATCAGACATTTGGTACAAAAAGGTACATTTTTAGACACGTTTTTCTAAAAATTTTCTATCTCTGGGTCTTCTCTCCATAATTTTGAAACGCTATTCGAGTGTATTTAAATTCAAAGAATCGAATACACTTTTTAAAAAAAAAAATGGAGAGAAGACCCAGAGACCACGAAAAATTAACTTTTCCCAAAAAAATCCAAATGTGTGAATGTGGTGCTTCTTTGTCCTTTTAAAATTCTTGGTAAACGTGTAGTGGTGATAGGTCAGTAAGTAAGTTAGATTACCTAGTAAGTTAGCGAAAAGTTTTTGGTTCGATCCTGGCATGGGGCGTTAATTTTTTTTTTCATGCAAACAACCATTTATTTTGTCAGTTTCATTTTATGTACTTATGTATTAAAATTTTGAATTAGATAAATTTTGGTTCAGTTTGGTTCTCGAGCGAAATCAATTCAGAATCTAATCTTCTATTCTATAATGTACATGTATCATGCATCTATGCAGTAAATATTTTTGTTGTTTATTATTTGTGAAACATTAATATGTTACAGTACCCCCAGGAAAAACGGACATAAATGTTAAAATTTCACCCGGTCTTTCAAACTAAATGAAAAAAAACCTATGGACGTGCTTGAAAAATCTGACCAGCTATGTTCAGCCAACCAAATCATGGACATTTACACCATAAATGCTTCGTACAAATTATTCCTGCAGATTACTCGCCAAATACGCCAATCTTCTTTGTGATTTTCCGAAAACACATCCAAATAAATTCACGTAAAGTGGTCCATTGTAGAACGGTAATATTCGGACAAGTTTACACTCGATCTGTTAATATATCCCACACAACTCCGATTTTTTCTCCTGGAAAATTAATTTCAAAATATATTTCGAAATTCATTTACGTAAAGATGTGGTGCTTTCGATATCCATTATCCAAGGGACAAAAACGGTAATTTCCTGGAATATATTTGCCTACTGGTCACTTACAATCTTCATACGTTAAAAAAAGATCCTTCACAATACTCTCAGAATCGCTTTTTACCATGAAGTTGCTCAGCTCTTTTTAATGCGTCCGTAGAGTGTCACAAGGATAAATAATATATGATTGGGGTTTAATAAAGGTTTTTTATTCAAAATCTATTCATCCCTTTGAAAGAAATATCTGAACCCCTTAAGAGCCCCATCCATCTGGTTTGGTCACCGTCAGAAGTATTATATTATGACAATAGCCAATACAAAAGTGCATTGATAAAATGTTTTAAGTAAGATACAAAATTCAGATGGTCAATTATGTCAGATATGGGACTGAGACTTGGTGCTTCGCACCTCGTCCCAGTCCCGTATCTGACATATTAGACCATCTTCGTCTTGTATCCCTTACATAGTCAGTTGTAAATATTTTCAAAGTAAGAAATATGATGCCTTCAATGTCAAAGTCATATCTGCCGGTTATCGCCATCAATCAAGATAACAATATTTTTGTTTTAAACCTTCTCTTTTCAACATTTTATGTTTATCTTTGTGGGTCAACTTAAAAATATTTAGTTTGAAATGACAATATTTGTCATTTTGAAGCTTGCCGAAGATGTATAGATAGGATAACAGGTTGTTTAAAACTCGTAAAGAAAAAAAGATTTGTATGCTGAATAAATATTGAAATAAAATTATTTCGATAAATCTTTTAAAATTATTACTCTTTTTTCAAATTTAGGAAGATGGCTAGTTTTAATATTCAGTAAAAAAAATTGTTGAAGAAATGGGTAAAGTTTTGATTTTATTTTGCCCTGATATATGATATTTAGATAGTTTTCAAGTAATTATGAGTTGAATAAATAAATATCATAAAAAGGACTGAATATTTCATAAGTATTGAACGTTCAGGAAAAAAGACGTCACCTAATTAATTATCAAAATATCTGTTCAACCATATTTCATTTTCCTATTTTTCATGACAAGATCTTTTTGGGGTATCAATATTTCTGCCTCTTGACCTTGTTTGAGCTAATTTAAAAGCTTTATAGACCATATCTATCGAGCCGTGACAATTAATCAAAATATTTACATTAATCAATCAAAACTTTTGAATAGATTGGCGGAGTAAGGAGTCGATCCTTACATCAAGCTATTGTGTCGCAGCAGGTACTTGTACAAAACGATCATTATCTACTCAAAGGCCGTAAGTGCCTAGTGTATATCTAAGTTTTAGGTCTTTCCTAAATGTGTGTAAAAAGGACGTTAAAAAAACAAAACAAAACAAAAAAACAACAACAACAACAAATAAAGTAAAATAAACAACGCGTCCTTGGGTTTTGACGTTTTGTTAAGTTTAAACTTTGATCAAATTTAATCTTTTGAAAAGCTGATATAATGACCTTCATATGTAACTAATTAAAGCATTCCTTGTGACAAGACTTTTTTTCATAACTAAACCAAAGGCTTAGGCTTCCTTATTTCACATGTTTATTCCACGATGTAAGGTATTTCGGTATCATTTGATTTCTCCCCACAACCTCAAATAAATATTTGAAATGAATTCGTAGGGAATATGCATATTATATCTAAGTCGGACAACTAAGTACACTTAGTGGTATATTCAATAATCGATCTTCATGTACATCAAAAGTCATACCAGGTAAAATTTACCGAGACACAAATTTTGCGATTTATCCCCTCCAAAAAGTATTTAAAACTATTTTAGTAAAAAGTAATTTTAAGCGATTTGAAAATGTCAAGAGAGACAGTTATAACAACCAAATCAAAATTAAATTTTAGATGTACATGTATTCAATTTTATCAACCTTAAAACCCTCGCTATTGCCTAATAATGCAAGAATTGAATATTCGCTACAAATTCTGCTTAAATGATTCTTAAAATGTCGCAAAAAATACATCATTCTTTTCTTTTAAATATATTTTTTAAGTATTAATTATAAAATAAATTTGTTTAATAATCTTACCGATTACATGTCCTATTGGAAGAACAACGCAATTGTTATCTGACTGTAATGATGACTGTTATTAAAGTCTCATAATTCTCATTTCTCAGTTTTAAGGGGCATTTAAGCGTCTGTGAGAATATGTCATAAATTGGATCACTGATCATTCATAATGTTTCTATATTTATATTATAGGAAATGCCTATAAAGTGGGTATTCACGTATATATTAATATTGCGTATGATCCTTTGCTTTAAAGCATAATGAAGTTATTGAAAAATACTTTTGAGTGAATTTCAGACTCATTTTCTAATTCTAACATCATCATTTAACGAGATGTACGTATTTGAATTCCATTCACTATTTAAGAAAATAAAATAAAATTGATTGTTATTTATTACGTATTGTTAATAAATAAATAAGAACATTCATTTTTGTTTTTCAATAACAAAAAGAAATTGGAGATACAAGCTCATTTATTTGCTGTTGACAAACTTCATTTCTAGGACTCAACCCTGTGTGTTTTTTTTCTGTATGAATTTTTTTGTGACAAGGTTTATTATATTCGTACTTTTATATTTTCTAAATGCTTTGTTATAAATTTGAAACCTAAACCCTGGTTTTAGATTTAAACATAGAAAAGATTAACCTGTATTTGTGTCACATATTGTACCTTAAACAAACCGAATTTTGTTTTAAGAGCCCTGCGTCAACATCCCTTTTATTCCGGTGTATTGTACATAAAAAATAATGCTACATTATCTGACAATGATCTACATTCAAAACAAACCGGGGATGAGCAATTCTTTATTTAGAAATTCTATCAACAATGTTGAAATGGTACAAGAATGAGAAATTAGATTTTATCTCTTCTCACTTTATACGGTGCAAACTTCTAATAGAAACGATTTCATCGGCTTTGTTTATGTTCAATTGTTTTTGCATGCTTATTCAAAACATATTGTATCTATTTTCTATTTAGGAACCGTTTTTAAGAATGCACAGTCACATTGATATTATTAAATCTGTTTTCTCCTGTTGTTTCAGTATTAATTGAATTTCTTTTTAAACAATAAATCAATGCATATATACAAGTATAGACACACAAAAATGAGTTGTTTGTTGCCTTTTTTCAACAGTTAAAAATTCATTGCATATCAATTTCATTTTTAAGGTAAGGTTTGCGTCTCCCTCCAACTTTTATTTTTTTTAATATGCACACATGCCATATATCAATTTATTCAGGGAGATTAGCTTCATCATTTAATATGATTTTCAAAGATATTGCCCGTCCCATTTTTTTAGTAAAAGACGCCAAATTTAACGTATTTCATATTTCACCTCGAATATTATTTTCATTGAAAAAATTGATTTATTTTATTAATTATCAAACTTTTATAATTAAAATGACCTGAATTAGTATAATTCATGCTTCTATTATTTAAACTATTAATTTTCCGTTATCAAAAATGTGAAAAATTGGGTAAAAAAGAAGATTTTTCAATTTTCCTTGATAAAGTGAAACCGTTGCCATGGCAACAAAAATATAAAAATCAACGTTTTACATATCTACCGATTCCATCAAATTCCATGAAGTTATTAATTTGATCATTTTAAATAATTTGAACCAAAAAAATATGTATGTCCCCAATATTATTTCCATGGAAACAGGGGCTATATTATGGGTTCGGAACACAAAAATCAGGCTTTTTCTACACTTATAAAGACAACATTGATATCACCTTGTCATGGTGAATGTTAAAGACTAAATGTATTTTTGATATTGTTTTTAAGCAAAACTTGGCCAAAAATATTCAAAATAAAACTCCTCCTGTGCTACAAGATGGTCTAAAAATTTATTCCATGGAAGAAATCTAGTATTTATGGCAATCTTTACATCTGAATATTCTGATGAAATTGTCCATGAATTATACTGCAACACCTTTAGAAGTACATGTATATGTTTATAAACATACTTCAGAACATGTTGCAACTAACCCAATTAAAAGCCTCTGAATTTGACCTCATGCTGATTTAGTTATTCCAACATGTAGTAATTTCTAGACATCTTCGTAGCAAAATATCTTTATTCAGTTATGTCTCGTGACTATCATTATACATGTATGCCATCTTTTGAGTGAAATGTTGTAAGCATTGCATCCACGAAGCTGCTGTTTTTATAATTAAATGATTTCTTTACTTCGAAGAGTAGAAATGCTATCTTGAAAGTAATGTTTGTTTGCCCTCTCTTGACTCTGGGTAAAATTATTGGGTCGGTAGGTGAGAAAATCTTCAACAACATTTCTTTACGGGGAATAAGAGGAATAAAAAGAAAAAATACGGCCCTGCATTGAAAAAAAAATTTCAGTCTGGTCATTTTAGTCAGTCGGTCTGGAGAGGCCGACAACCAAACATATCTTAAAGATGGCCTATTTCTACACTTCATGGACATTAGCTCAATCATTGGATTAGGTAGTCTGAGAATCTAAATTGAAATATCAGACAGAACAAAATAAAGATGAATTCTAAGTGACATCAATTCATACTTTAATGAGTTTACAGAGTACTTCTGATTTCAGAGAAAAGGCAAATTCTGCAAAATGACATAACACTGTCATAAATATTTGTCAAGAACAGGGAAAAAGAAACAATGTTACAGTGATAGATATATCTCCTTGATATCCATGAAATAATAATTTAAATATAAAAATTTTTTCTCCTTTTTAAAATCAAAATACAGAAAAAAATTAAAAGATTATAAATGTAAACAATTTTAAAATAAACTACATGTATTTGTGAAAGATTTTAATTTTAGTTGATTACTAAACTGGTCTTATCATTCCTACTAAATTAACAACCTTTCAATTTCCAAGTGTCATATTTTAAACTGTTAAATGTTCACTGCAGCTTTATTTACAAAACTCATCAGTTTTCAGAAATACTTATTTGAGCATATTAGGTCCTGGTAAGAACAAAATTTAATGAATAAAAATATTAAATTTAATTGTTCATGTATTAATTTCCTTGCAATTTTACAAAATAACCCTTTTAAGAAACTTGTTACTTGTAAGTGTAGACAAAAGCAACCTTCAATTAATACCTTAATGTATACATTTATTTTACTGAAAACAAATTCAAAGATGGACAAACAGAGCATGCACTGCAATCATCACATACACATATTTTCTAAATATATTGAAAACAGCATGTATATACTACCAGGTAGATAGGATGCTGTTAAACATTAAATTTTTTTCTATAATCTATAGACATATAAAAAATATGCATTGGGTACAACAAATCATCATTTCTTTTCCAAATCTCCATTGACTTTGCCATGTCTGGTTCAACATCTTAGCTTGATCCATCCAACTTTCTTTAATATTCTTGAGCTGATATGGGATGACCTCTACTTTGATTGATGGCACAAATCTTTTAAGGAAACACTGAAGTACTTTTTTTTTGTTCTTATCTATTCCAATTAATGACCCAATTGATCTGAAATCATATGTGTTCATTTTTACAATAACATTTAAGGAATTGCATTTTTGGAATTGCATAAGGAATTGGACTGAATTTCATTCACTCAATGAAATGAAATTTCCAATATAATCAATGAAGAATCAATATGAAATTATTGTACAATTTATACATGTAGATTGAATTAGTGAAATGCAAATGCTTGATCAAGAAAATTAATGTTCTTGTCATGCACAATTTGTATTAATTAAAAAATGAGATATTAATTAAAATCAAACCTCATTTAAAAGGTAACTTGAACAATTGAATACCTGTTCCAATAATGTTACAAATATTAGGCCTAAAAAGCAAGGATTTTTTTCATAATTTCTTGAATGAATGCATTTTTATTTTTTGGCAATGTTGGGATATTAGCCACATCCTGACATCCTTGTACCGTTTATTCATCGTTTTTAAATCTGTAGTCAGAAGATCATTCATAACTTTCAGTAAAATGAATAGTTAAATAATTACCTGATGAAAATACTATCAACAATCAAACTGTCAACATCATCATTGGACATGGTCAAATGCACCGTGACTTTTCTTCCCTGTTCGGACTGCATAAAGCATAATACTTTACAGGATACTCTCAGGTCTTTTCTTTTTTCCTTCCCATTCTCACTTAAAATTTTAGTGTAGTGGTGAAGCGAGAAACACACAACAGCACAATGCGTCGATAACTTTCTTCTGATCGGAATGGCCTACAACTTGCCACATTCCGTATCGAAAATAAACAAGTCCTCCTTTATTGGTTCATCCACATACATCACGCTAATCTCAAAGGCTTTTAAGATTCCTATGCTTTGATTTGTTATAAGACTTTCTCCTTAAAACGTCCTTTGTTTTTAGTCCTAACAATAAGTGACAACAAACATCAAGTATGACAGAGGAAATTCGTTACCGAGATGCTTAGCATCGTTGGTTTAAAGTCGCCTGTTTCAAACGCTTTGGTGATTCGCAAGAGTTATCTCCCTGTTAACGCAAACCTTACCTTAATATAAACCGATTGAATTTTTCACTCATATGGAGACGTTATGAAATACGGAGATAACAAACAGTGAGCAACCGCACAAGTCCAATTGAGCAATATATACAAACTATCTACAAAAAGAGATGGAGTCATGTATCATGGAGTGGTAAGCAACCCTTTTACACCAATCAAAACCGCCTTGTGACCATTGTAATGATCACTCAAACGAAGATAGTTCCATGTCAATAAAAGTCTAAATTAAAACGCCAATCAGCACTGGACTTAACGATAGATTGTATTTTTTGACAAGTTCATAACATCGACCATAGAATTTATGAATTGATTTTTAACGTGACTGTTCCTTGTTTCACCAACTTCTTAGGCAAATGCTATAGCTTGTTTTAAAGATTATATTTGTACATGTATACGTAAAACAATTGGAAGACAATCAACTGATGCGGATGATAAATGTTTATTGCTACATAAATAAAGTTTGTTTGCATAATTGCTATTTAAAGCAATTCTCGAGAATTTTACACTCATATGGAGACGTCACCACTTGCTGGTGGAGAGCTGCAAATATTGTCATACATTCTGCACTTCACAGAGCAGTGAGGAATCTATTCTGTGCAAGCATCTACTGAGAAACGGAACTTCGGTTAATCATATGGTCGCATTCGCTGTACATATATAAAGAGAGCTGACAAAAGAAAAATTTGAAGTTATTACGTTTATCAGAACGTTTTTTTTTCTACGTTACTTCCAACTTTTTTTCTTGTAAAATATCCACATAGGATTTTTTAAAAAAACATTTCTTTATATAGAAACAAAAATAAACCTACTTATTAAAGGACGCAATTGATATCTATGGGAGTTCCCACAAATTAAATAGGGTAGTGATTTCAAACAGAGATGATTCTATTTTTTTTAACAAAAAAAGCTAAACAAATTTGTGAACAGAGCAAAACTCAAGGACTATAAAGTAGGATCCGGTGTCTACATGCATATCAAATATAAAAACAATCTCATCTTCTGTCTTCAATACCTCACAGGTGAAAAGAAATAGACAGATTACACAATCAGTATAAGCAGGTAACAGCATTTGTTCATTGTTTCAATTGTATTGCAGAGGAATAAAGAATTTATTCTGCAAATTCTTCAAAATTGTATGTCAGTTTTTAAGTATTTTTTTTAGATGGATTACTTACTTTCATTTTTATTAACAAAGCTACATAGCGGGTTACAGTAAATGTTCAATCAAGCCTCTTTCTTTATCACTCAAATATTAATTTGGCTTTCTAAAGCGTCACAATACACCATTGTAGTCTGAAATGATCAGACTCTGTCCTTAAAAAATTCTCAATCTCTCCATAGCGCAGGGTTTGGTCCAAATCCGACCGCTTTTTAGACGGTGGCTATATATAGCCACAGGCTATTGCTGCTGGTCTGTGTAAACACACGGGGACCCTAGCGGCGATTTTTGCAGAGTCAAAATAATGAAAGTAGACTTATTTCGATGTTTGAAAATAAAATGTACATAGTTAACAAATACTTTCAAGTTATTTCAAAGACATTTCGTTGATGGATACAAAGCCTAAGTCCTGATATTTGCCGTTATCAATATTTCTCGCCTCATGAATATTCATTGAGTTACGCCGAACTAAACTAACTCTTACACCAACCGACTCGTATATTCGTATGCAAACTACAGATGTCAATTCGTACAATTTTTTTTTTCGCTTTTTCTCACAATTTCGAAAAATCAGTTTCGTACGCACATTGTGTTTCTTTAAAATTAACAATTAATTGATGAAAAATATTTGAAGATTTAATTGTATAATTGTTTCACTATCTAACTCCGAAATCAAATACTAGTCATTATTACTAGTAATTGCTAAACAACACACGGCTGTTTCTTAAATACTGCTTTGTGAATTTTTTTTTACAACAAAACTTAAATATAGTTTATTTTAATTTAACAAAGTCTTTTTGATTGAATTTCACATATCTGTTTACAATGCTATATAATTAAACGAATATATGTATTTTAGGAAAGAAGAAAAAAGATCACTACATCTTAATCAGTTAATAAAACGGTTGTTGGAGGTATATGATGCCATAAAATTTGCTAAGTTTACTACCATTCTAGTTTTTAAAAATAAGACTTTGTCTGATTATCTCGGAAACAAAAACGACTCAACGGATAAAATTTTGTCAAAGCTATAATTACAAAGACTATAACGGACAATTTACCCATATATTTCATTCCTATTTAGAAACTCTAGCGTGCCTCTAATAAATTTACCCTATAAAGAATGTACGAAAAAGGTACTCAAATAATGTGCATGAAATAATACTTAGGATTAGGATTTTATGCGATTTTAGTGGGCTGGTGTGTTCACAAAGCAGCAAATATGTATTGCGCAATGATTCGCAGGGTTATTGCATAATTATTAGAATATCACGTATGAGAAATACCATCATCGCAAACCACATCGCCAAAATGTACGATCCTCTCCCATTCTGGAGAAAGCTCCATGCGCATATATACAGACTCCGATCGTGACTTGAGACGACCGCGACGGAAAATAGTGACAGAAAAATATTTTGTTTTTCTGTTTTTTTAAAGCAGTATACGAGGGTTGTCGTGTACAAAGCGTTTTTCTTGAAAAATAGTAGGCGCTGCATGACGAAATTTTTCGCAAGTATTTATTTATCATATTTAAGTGTATCTGCATGAATTCTTTTGATAAAATAAAGACATGCTTTAATGTACTTATGCACGAAAAAAAATTCCTTTTTTAAAAATAATACATGAGTATTGTTTCGAAATAAAAGTATTATAAATAGATTTTGGTAAACATTATCCTATTTTTTATTCACTATCTATTGTGTCGTCTTTTGGAAAATTTAAGGACATTTGCTTAAGTATTTTATAAATTTATCAGTTTATCAAGCATCCGAAATGGGAAAGTGGTAAATCCAACACACGAAAAACGGCGGCGTTCGATGACGATACTATGCACTGGTAAGCAGTTGAGTTTTTTCATCTTTAGTATACTAGAGAAATGAAAGTTTTCTAAGCGAAATCGTTTTAATCAAATCTAAGGGTAGAACAAACAGCCAAGGGAATAGCGGAAGGCGCTGTCAATGATGACAGCCAATACGTTTTGACATTATCATCCGTGTGTCGTAAGGCGACACAACACATTAAATGAAATCTTATAATTTGCAATTGTTTATTTATGCATATACCTATTTGAAGTTTGCTATGTTTTTTGATGAAAATAGTAAGAAGATAGTAATTCACAATTTTAGATAACAGTGAGAATTCATAACACTTTACTTTTTAGTACAAAAAATATAAATTTATATATTAAAATGCATGTAGATATACTGTGAAAAATTGAAATAAACTTTTACAATTTCCATATCATTTTACAAAATCTAAAAACATTTTTTCTTATATGCTGCCAGTCGCCATTTGGCGTAGCGGGTTTGCTTTGGACTCACGGACCTTAAGAAGTCCATCCTTACGTCGCGGATTCGACTCCCACTGCGTGAGATGGATATCGGCCCTTAATTGAGATTGAGATCCTGTGTCGCATTAATTGCTAGCCAGAAAAATATCCTTCACTGCTAAAAATTTTATTCTCGAAAGGGGTTTTATACATGCCACCGTCTTTCAGTACTCACAGTACTTTGATTTTTTCTCTTTTTCAAGTCCGACCGCTTTAACCACTACGCTACGAAGTATTTGCATTATCGACGTCTGTCGGTGTGCTTTAAAGGAAGGGTTTTTTTGAAGCGTACATTTTCGATTTTCATATAGAATGGGTTCAGATTCAATTTTTTGGACAAATGAAATAGATTTCACATATACTTTTTCATCATTTAAGCGTTAACGAAGAATGGAGACTTGACGCATTCATGTTCAAAATTCATTTTTTATAGCTCTAGGAAACCCATTTTTCACTAAATATGCTTTTCCGACAACTTTGAAATAAAGATTATCAAATAATAAGTCCTTCAGTAAAATAAAATGATAAAATATTTTGAAGATGACATTACTGAGAACATAATTTTAGAAAAATATAACTTTTCTGTGAATTTTGAAAATTGAGAAACATTTTGTCTCAGCCCGGGGGATTGTCCACGCCTTATTCGCCCTCTTTCTTTCTTAAACGAAAGTTTAGCAGTAATTTAAATAAAAGTTTGTATTTTGAAAAATAAATCGAGTCAAGTCACATAAAAAAGACGATTTGTAACGCGCACACACGGACACTCACACAAACGTTTTGATAACTCAGAATAGTCCAGAGTAAAACAATATTTTCTTGATGTCGGAATGTCCAGTACATCTAATATTCATGTCCGGGATTGTCTACGGCGGATCTTAAACTGAATTTCTCACACACAACATACATCATTTACCCAAACTTCAAATAACACATTTACGCAATTATCACACGTACAAGTCGGACACTCTTTGAGACAAAGGATTGACACCAATTCCTTAAATAGATATTGAGTGACAAACTTTTTAATGTCTAAACATTAATTGCAAGATAAATGAATTTTTTTAGCATATATCAAAAATAAGCATTAAAAATAATTCTTTTTATAAAATTAAATTCTGTTACATTGTAAATTAATTTTGTAAAAATTTACTTTGTGACAGATGTACCATAGAGGAGTGAACATGCATCCCTTGCCGACCGGTCACACCCGCTGAGTGCTTCGTATCATGATCGTGAAATAACGGAAAAATCCGTCTTCAATTCAGTGTGTAAATAATGGATTAACAATTGGTATGAAAAACGTCAGTTAGCATTGGACTCAATGATAAATTATATTTGCTGACAAGGTCATTGTATCGACCATAAAACTAACGAAATGCTGATACTCGGGAGAGTTCGGCAAATCTGGTTTATTTGTTCCTGATGAGCATGAGACACATCCCCTATCTCTATAATGATACAAGTGATCTAAATCGTCAAGACAAATAGAGCTCCAAATATGGATCATCATCTACAAATAGGAAAATAGTGTTATTCGATGTAGTTTATTTTTTTGAAAATAAATACATGTACATATACATAAAAAGAAATACACGAAAAGGGTTAAACGTGTAATGTTTTGGAAAAATGTGAAATAATGTTTATCTAAAATTTCTTGAACTTCTTTGCAGCATCTAAAATCTGGTGGGAAAACCACATGCACGATCAGGTTTCTCTGATTTACACAATGAAACTTAAGGCCTTTTTCACTAATTTCAATTCTTTAAAATGTCTAATACGGACAGTGACTTAACATGGCCATTTCTTTTGGAACTATATTGGTTTCCGGATAGGGCAATTAAGTTTAACTATAAAGTAAATAATCGTTTTGGAATTAAGAAATATAATCAAAGAAATCTGAGACATCGATGCCGACAGTTTTACATAAGCTTCTCAAACTCTATTGAGGTGAGCTTTTAAAGTGGCCTTAAATTTACATGCTGACGATAAATGAGGTGTGGGAAAAAAGAAAGGATACGTAAAAGTTATACTATTTATGATTATTTCTAGAGAAAAATTCTATCAATAAAAAATGCCACTTTTGACTCAGTACAATTCAAGTAACCAGGATATGCAGTATTCAGTTTTTGGATATGAAGTTCAAACGCTGAACTCGTCTTGTTTTAAATATAAGTGTAACAGGGTAAAGCGTTACTAAGCAAAATACGGTTAGAATCACTCTTGCACTTCATATTCTTAGCATTGATTTATAATATTTCAACTTCTTATATTTTCCCCTAAGCCTTATGTCAATGCGTTGAAGGTGCATCTGTACTGATGAACAAAATGAAGCTGCACAAGATACCTGGCGTCATGACTATATGGAAGTAAGGTGCTCAAGAAATCAATGAAGGTTCATAGACCTTTGTTTTTATTTAAAAAAAAATCAAAGACGAAAGAAGATTAGAAGAGATAATCGTTACTGTTGCTATCGAGGCTTCAATATTTTTTACAGCGTAGAAAAAATGTTTTAAATATTTTATGAAGTCTTAGATATAATGACATTTGTTTCCGTCTCAACGAGTCAATAACTTTCTTGTTTTTCTTTTTGTACAAAGACTTTAAAACAGAGTTTATTATAAATTAATCACAGGCATGTGGTTCTTTCAAGATTAACAATTACGCTCTTAAAATAAGTTTTACTTAGTTATTTTTTACTTGAAATAACAAAGATAAGTAATAGATAATTACTAAGCATTTACTTAAAATTTTTGATCAATTACTGAAATATATGTCATTTACTAAATTCAAATGTTTTACTTGATTTTTGTATTTTAAAGAATTGTTTTACTTACACTCTAAAAAAGTGTTACTTGGTCTTTGCTTACATTTCACCACTATTTACTTTATAACTATAGTGCCAAAATATTTTTTAAATTGTATTTGAATGTGGTGATCTAATCACTATCGCGGGATTTAATTCTTGAAATGTCGGGCTTGGTTATCAATTAATTGTAATAGATCGCCAAAATATATAAATTTGGCTTCCATATTGTTTGGAAATAAGGAAAGAGAATGTCTTGAAGAGGGGATTTGCTGACCAATAAACCTGAGATTGAATTGCTTTATCTTCCAAAAGATGCAGATATTTATAAACAGTAGGTATCATATTTCTAAATATACATTTGCGTCGGTTAATTGATGCTGTACATCTGCTACATGTGCACTTTAGCCACATTCAGTCAGCTCATAGTGCTTTTGCAGTCTCGATATAGCATAATTGAGTGGTTTTTTTGGACCGGGTATCCTTTTGCACTGATTAACCTTACATTTTTTTTGTAGAAGGAAGAGAATAAGTGGTCATTTAAGAAATGAATTTAAATTTTTGAAGATTCATGAGGTTATACACTACGACGCTTCACGCCGGCATATTTCATGAAGCGCGTTAGCGCTTCATGATAAATATGCCGGCGTGAAGCGTTGTAGTTCATATACCTTATGAATCTTCAAAAAATTCAATTCATATCTTATATTTACATTATATTCACATTATTTTTCTGATGACTTGCCATAAATTTACGCCGTTCAACTGTCATTTTAAAAACAAAACAGTGGTATTTAAAAATTTTGAACCTTCTAAATTCTTGTTATCCCTAGTAGCATGAGTAGTGTTTAATTCCTATCACTTATTGATGCACAAAATTTCATATCTTAAATAAAACATATCATTGTAAATTTGCGTACTAATGATTAAATATGAAGAAAAAATTATAAATTAAATCTTCTGTGATTATTTTAATTACTTTTTTGGTTTTTTGTTTTGATTTGTTTTTTTTTTCTTTTTCTTTTTCTCTCTTCACTCATGTATTTTTCTTTCCCTTTTAATCCATTCAAATTTGTGTCAGTTATATATAACTTATTCGTCATATGTAAACCTGTTACTATATGTGTATTAATTAACCTTGTACCTATGGAGAGGGCTTATATAGGCTATGCCTGCTGCCCAATCCATTTATGTATTTTACATAATAAAATATGTTCAAATCAAATCAAAAACAAAGATTGACCATAGGTTCATTAAAAGCTCTTGATATGCATTTTCGGCACGAATACATTGGTTAACAAATGAATAGAAGTGTATGTGTGTGTCAAGCGAGGATCGGAGGGATAGGGCGGGGTGTTTACTTCGTATGTTTATTATTGTATTATTGTGGACATGCAGAAACAATCCATTCTATTTAGGATGGAAAAAGAGAGAGAGAGAAAGAGAGAGAATTTTGATTTTGCTTGTCTGCAATGCTTGAGATTTGCATGGAACAGTATAGTATCATTATTGTCAATAAACCCCTTCCCGCTATACATTTACACCTACTAGTACAAATGAATATTTTTTTAATTCATTGCAATTTTGTCTATAAGCAAAAGCACACAGGTCAATACCCCAAACAACCTTGCCCACAGACGCACGTTTCTAATTTGCAACACATTTTATATAAATGCATTAATTAAACTGATTTAGAATACATGTAACTAATTAAATCAATATATTAAAAAAATTCTAATTGTAAGAAATTGATCTATTATATTTTCTTTCGTTTTATTTTCTTTTCATCGGCCGCTACACTATTGAAAATTGTACTAAATCTGGCTGACGAGAAAATGTGTTATTACATTTTGCGTTCCTGCCTTTTGCTTAATCTCGACGCAAAATGTAACAACGCAAAATGTTATAATCCAAAAATCATGTTATTACATTTTGCGTTATTACATTTTGCGTTGATCTCGACGCAAAATGTAATAACGCGAAATGTAATAATTCTCCAAAATGTGTTGTTACATTTTGCGTTATTACATTCTGCGTTAATTTCGACGCAAAATGAAATAACGCAAAATGTAATAATCCAGGTTTATTACATTTCGCGTTGTTATTACATTTTGCGTTGTAACATTGCTTACATTTTACCACTATTTACTTTATAACTAGTGCCAAAATATTTTTTAAATTGTATTTGAATGTGGTGATCTAATCACTATCGTGGGATTGAATTCTTGAAATGTCGGGCTTGGTGATCAATTAATTGTAATAGACCGCCAAAATATATAATTTTGGCTTCCATATTGTTTGGAAAGAAGGAAAGAGAATGTCTTGAAGAGGGGAATTGCTGACCAATAAACCTGAGATTGAATTGCTTTATCTTCCAAAAGATGCAGATATTTATAAACAGTAGGTATCATATTTCTAAATATACATGTGCGTCGGTTAATTAATGCTGTACATCTGCTACATGTGCACTTCAGCCACATTCAGTCAGCTCACAGTGCTTTTGCAGTCTCGATATAGCACAATTGAGTGGTTTTTTTGGACCGGGTATCCTTTTGCACTGATTAACCTTACATTTTTTTGTAGAAGGAAGAGAATAAGTGGTCATTTAAGAAATGAATTTAAATTTTTGAAGATTCATGAGGTTATGCACTACGACGCTTCACGCCGGCATATTTCATGAAGCGCGTTACATTATATTTACATTATTTTTCTGATGACTTGCCATAAATTTACGCCGTTCAACTGTCATTTTTAAAACAAAACAGTGGTATTTAAAAATGTTGAACCTTCTAAATTCTTGTTATCCCTAGTAGCATAAGTAGTGTTTAATTTCTATCACTTATTGATGCACAAAATTTCATATCTTAAATAAAACATATCATTGTAAATTTGCGTACTAATGATTAAATATGGAGAAAAAATTATAAATTAAATCTTCTGTGATTATTTTAATTACAATGTGAACATACCTTTTCTTTTTTAGTGTGTGAACTTTTACTTACTTTGTATACGTACAGTCACTTTGTTAGAATAATCTAACTGTGTCTCAGGACAAACCCTCACCACAGTTAGAATACCACCAATATGAATACTCGCAATGTAGCAAAAGTTAAACAGGGTCCATGGGATATTTATAAATTTAATGATAGAACATTCTCTCTAACAGTAACTGTGAATAAAAATAATGTTAACTCAAGACTTGCAAATAAAATACCTGTACACAATGGTCATGTTGTCCTTAAGAATAAGGGGTTGTACTGGCGAATTTACTTGGCAATTATGCTGATTAAAGTGAGATAATGATAGAAATAACGAATTGCATCCAGGGCATTGCAGAAGCTCAAGAGAGGCCATCGTCAACAGACAGATAAAAAGTAAAGGACTCTTTTTTATCCAGACAGGTAATATGACGTAAGCCGTCAAATATGACGTAAAAAGGTGGGAATACTTATCACGCAGTTTGCGTTTAATTACCAAGGGATGTGCATAAACAACTGTTTATTCTATATGTGTGGAGAAAATTCGGATTAGTTGTACTTGACATGTTCAATTAAAAAAATCATATAGAATTAACTATAAACGGATACTTATCCTGTAAATTGTTGGTGGGTGTACTCCATAATTAATTTTTATGCACTGATGTGTTAGCGTAGGGCTTCTTCCTCATATTATCAAGAATTTTGGTATAGCTGTTTTCTATTACTTCTATGCTGTTAGCTACACATATATTCATTGCCTTGGCCAGTTGAATAACCTGATCTCTTCCCCCCTCGCCGTATGTGCCCTCACTGTATAGTATCTGGATGTACTTGGAATTTAAATCTTGTAGGATCTTTACCATGGCTTTTGCCTGATTTGTGTCAGGGGTGCACAACCTCAGAAAATATTTATACTCTTCTCTATTGCTCAATACGACTGCCGTGGAGCCATAGGCAACTTGGACAAAGTTGAATTCTTGAAGGACTTTAGCGGATGCCTGACTAATACTGCTTCCTAATTCAGCAACAAAGGCTAATATTTTGGAGGAAATGTCTTTCAGTAATGTCCCATTTGTTAACATTATTCCATTATCTAACATATCCAGTAGCTTTTTTGTAGTCATTACAGGTTGATTGCAACTGTTCAATATTATATATCCTATTTTTGTATTGGGGAAAATGTCTTGATCATGATTAATATTGTTAACTGCATAAGACATTGCTTCTGTTATTTCCCAACCATTCGTTTGTTTGATGTCACCACAACGCAATGGATTAGTAGAATCTCCAGTATGAGTTGGGGCTATTCCAACAACATACAGATCTCCCTCTTCAAAGTATATCTCTTTTTCTTTGTTTACCGTTTTACAAGACGCACAGTTCTTACCATGGAAACACTGTGCTTTATGTATATTCGGCCATCGTGATTCAACATTGTTATCATAGCTTGTGAGTCTATCTTGTTTAATATCTAATAAGCCCGCATCATAGCCTCCTACCTAAAATAAAGAAATGTGATTTTTTTATGCATGTAAGACAGTGACACAGACTCAATTTTTTACTCAAATTCAATTCTCTCTCTCTCTCTCTCTCTCTCACCTCACCTTTTCCAAGCAAAATTTGTTATTCTGTGAAGGACAACTTCTATACTGATAAATTTCATATGATGAAATGTTTCCAACTAAAAGTACGTCGTTGCTTCTGTTCATAATAACACTGAAATTTGTTGGAAAGGAAACAGGAAATGTATCAAATGTCATTTCATTAAAATCTTTTTTAATTAAAGTATTTTTCCTTTGTAGCAGACTAGTTCTTAATTCAGAACAGGTTCCATTTGCGCCTCCACATTTATCTGAATGTAACACTTTGATACCATTGACTTGAATAAGCGTTGCTATGATAGCGTAACTTTCAAAAATATTTTCACTTTCAGTAGCTCTAACCTCCTCTGTCGTCGGCATTGTACATAGTTCTGAGGATGGATCACACGATTTATATCGCTGAAATGAATCAAAAAGCCATGGATTTGTTCTGGATTCAATTATAAACTTTGTTTTATTTGACATGATACTCTCCCAGTGCCACAGAAACTCTTCTATAGTGATAGCTGGCGGACTTGTCACAAACGAACCTTTAGAAACACTGTTAAACTGGTCGAACATAGACTTCTGTAGTGCTACTGATTCTGAGAATACCATTACCAAGTCAAAGTATGAAGATTGTTTTCGTGTCTCGGCAATACTTAAAAACGTACTAACTGTTGAGGTGGAAGCAAAAAAGATTGCACCTGTAATTTGGCTCTCGGCGTTATTTAAAATTTGGTCCAACACACTTCTAATAGCTGAAAAATCCACGGTTGCAGTTTGTCCAGTCAGTAGTGCAAAGGATTTGGGAATGCAGATTCCAACATGCTTAGCCAATTTTAAGAACTCTTCAAATCCCCCCTTTCCATACGCCGTGTCTTCGTACACCACAGCAACGTAATTCCAATCCAAATGTTTAAGAAGCTTTTGCATAACCTATTTATAGAAATACATTATGTAAATTCGTGGTATTATATAGATGTATGGTAAACTGAACGCAGAAGATACCATTGTTTAATCAAAATATGCTACCAAAAAGTAAAAATAACCTTTGATTGAAGTTTGTCATTAGGTATAACTCTCAGGACATTTTGGAATCTTTCGTCACTTAAATTAGCGCTTGTTGCAGAAAACAAAAGCTGGTACAATTGATGTTTCGCTTCCAGAGAACTTATAAATCTAGAAGTTACTTCAGCTTCTGAACTACTTTCAGGACCAATAATTCCTTCGCAGAAAAAAGAAATACATGTATATGTTTACATTGCTAAGACTTGTTTATACCTGAAAGATTTTTTCTTCCTTAAGTGGGTGATGCTACTTACATGTATTTTTAAGAATCATATGTACCAGTGCATTGTTTTTAAGAACAATGTTAACGTCTACGTAAGAAAGGAAACAAACGAAAATTTTAACATTTAATTATTAAGTCCTTGATGAAGTCTCGATACACCGTAAAATGTTTACTGTAGAATAAGAATAGCACAATTGACTAACATGTAAACAGAAAACAAACAAAAATGTAGTCCTTGGTAGTCTCGAAACATCGTGAAAATGTTAACTACAATACGCTAAAAACTCGGGGCTGTCTCACTTTTATAAAGGACAGCAGAAAAGGATCATACACGAAATTTAAATGATTAAACACCGATTACCAAAAAAATCTGAAGAACAATCATTCAGTAGAATACATTTATTATAAAAGGCACAAGTTGACAAGTTAAATAGAGTTCGCAAGAAGTAATTATTGCAATAATAATCATTATTGTTCTTCTAGTAGTTAGTTACAATGTGGTCTATTTGATAGATTATGATAGATTAGTAATATCCAAAAGATAAAATAATATACGACCCCTCAGGGTTGTCCCGTAAAATCGTGGACAAGTTGTCTAGTGTGAAAAATAAACATCACTCCGTTCTGAAATTTTCACTATTTTTTCTATAAACGGATACTTATCCTGTAAATTGTTGGTGGGTGTGCTCCATAATTAATTTTTATGCACTGATGTTGTAGTTTATCAGAGTCTAAGGAAGAAATGGCCGTTTTGTAGTATCTGTAATTCTCCTCTCGATGACACGACGCCATATTGTTTCTGAATCGGCAATGGTAAAATGCGTGACCGCAATTGCTTGCCGGCAACGCGCGTTCCATCGGCAAATCCGGCGTTGCCTGTTTAATGGAAAGCGCCCTATATTTTTGACTTTTTGACGTCAAGAGCGGTATTGTGACGTAACAATGGAGATATTCATGCTTATTTTTGATACATACCTAATGTAGTTCATGAGAAAATATACTGCATTTTATTTTGTAAAGAATCCTTGGGAAATTTATTAGAAATGTAAATATTATGACTTTAACCAATTTTAAAGGGTTTTAAAGCTAGTCCACAAAAGTTTATTTATGAGGTATTTATATCTTTTTCTTATTTTAGGAAAAGCTTTACCAAAGAAAATTGTATTACAATTAAAATCGCTGCAATAAAATAATCAAAAATGCCATTGAACAGATGTTGATTAATTATTGTAAACAAATAGATATAAATTGAGGAATCTAAACTTGTATATGTGAAGGTTTATAAAAGGTTAGAAATTATATTATATTATTATTGCACCTTGAAACTAAATGTGCGCTTTTAAACTGATAGGTATTACCTATTAACCCTGTGCAACCAACAAACATTTAACATGCAGTCACCTTACCAGTAATGAAAAGTCAAGAAAATGTTTATTGGACTGATGGGTATGAAGCACAGCCCTTGGATATTAAAAGACTAAAACTATAAGCTGTTCTTTATAATTATTTAAAACTGTAGCTGGTGTTTATAATGTAATTAAGATCGAGAAAAGTGTCTAATCACTGAACATGCTGTTAGTAAATTTATATTCACAAAACTGTGTTCAAATACTTAATAATGTTGTATTTTTTTGCCACCACTTGTCCAAAGATAGTATTCAATGCATTGGTCATGAAGATACATTGTAATGTGTACAATTTTTCCTTCAGTTAAATGTTTTGCACCTTATAATGTAGTAAATGCATATAACTTTACACATTGCTGATGCATAGTGTTGTAAATTTTATAACTATTTATGTATGCATTATGTAGCAGTACTTTATGCAATTTGGATATCCATATCATATTGATTAATAATCTTTTTTTTAATAAAATTTCAAAGCTGTTTCTTTACATAATTAAGTAATTCTTGCAGTGTTTCTAGTAAACAATGTGGATTCTAGTAAACATATGATAAGTATTTCATTTACTTAGTAGTCTTTAAAGTAATAATATTCTAGATTTTAATAAATTTCAGTATTACATTTACTTAGTAATAATCCATAAAATTTAATAAATAGAAAGCATATTATCTCTAAATTAAGTAATAATAATTTACCAAAAATGAGTGGTTCATTTACTAAGTAATATAATTCCTATTGTTTAAGTAATATTCTACTGATACTTAGTAAATCATTTTATAAGTAAATGAATTCATCCTTATTACTAATTATGTTTACGATTACTAACCATGATAGTCATTTACTTGCTATTCTGACTAAATTGATTACTTATAATTACTAGTTTTTCTTAATGTAATATCTTATTTTAAAAACAACAAGTAAAACGATTTTTTAAGAGTGAATCAAACATTTCTTTGCGTTATGAGCTAATTATGTAATGAACATATCCATAAAATATACAGTTATCGACTTGGCATGAGGGCAACTTACGATTTGCTGGACCTGAAGGTGATGTTGCCCTAGGCCGGAAGCCAATGGCAACATTTTCAGCATCAGATCCAATAAACCCTATGTTGCCTAAGCCCAAGTCTTTAACTGTTTTGTTATACCCTTCACTTAAGATTAAATCAATACACACTGTTTTATCAATTCCTCTACATGTATATGGAAAATTTTGGCTTAATCAGTAAAAATAAAACAATAACTAAGAAAGAAAATAATTAATGATAAAATTATTATATCACAATTTTTTTTATTCACAAAACATATTCTTACAGTGTCTCTGTCTTCAAAAATAGCATTTTGTCTTAGCATTAAGGTCAGTCATCTAATGAAAAACAAACACTAAAAAAAAAAACCGTTGATTGTGAGTTGTTTAAGTCACATTCGTGAATTTTTCATTAATACAAGGAATTCACCTAATGCGAGTGAAGGGCTTCAGATTTGGACCTATACTTGTTGATTAAAATATCCAAAACCGGAATTTTTTAAAATTCATCCAAAGGTGTTATATGTAATTATCACATTTATGAAGAAATACTTGAATCAGAAAGATATCTTCTTCGTATGCCTAGAAAAATTTCAATTTTGTTATGTAAACAACTTGCCTATTGAAAGTGGGAGATTGAATGGTCTCCCAAGAGAACAAAGGATTTGTACTTTATATGATCTTTATAAGATTGGTGATGAATATCATTATGTTTTTGAATGCACACAAAAGGAATATCTCAAACTTTCTCACATGCACACCAAATATAGAGAAATTCAAACATTTTTTTTTTCAACAACAAACTGTTCAGTATTGAAAAAAATATGTTAATTTTTATTGACTGTCAAACAAATCATAGATAGAAATAACTGACTTAAATCTTAACATGACTTTTTGTACGGTTTATTATACATGTATTATATTCTTTTCCTATGTGTATCTTTTCCTACCATCCTCTCTACAATGTAGGGTTGTACATTTAAGAGAATTAAAGAATATATTTTCTCAAAATGACTGAAAGCATGCATTTTCATTGCTCTTGCTGAAAAATTTCAAATAAAGGTTACGAAGCAGATGCAAATATGCCCTACATCAGGCTAATGCGTTCCATAATTAGGAATAACAGTTCTTTGAACGGTGGTCCAAGCGTAACTATACTCCGACAGATTAAAGAAAATTCGACCTTAACATTTGAAAAACAGGCACTTAAAAATGCCTAGAAGAAAATTTCTTTCGCTCAGATCAAGAGATTTATGAGCCTAAAGCATTATAGAAAACGAGCTGCAAATTTTGTATATGGCGGACTAACACATTATAGTTGAATGGTCGGAAGGAGGGATGTTTAAAGAGGTATGTGTTACTTTCTCCAGAGTTAGAGGATATCAATCAACGTCTAAATCCAATATCAGGTGTTTGTAATTGTTTTACCTTACTGTATTCATTTATCTTTAAACTTACAAAGTGTAGCAATCTGTCTGGAGCGGATAACACATCTAATTTTAATTAGAATGACTCTTATGCTACCACTAAGTAAGACCAAAGCGTTTGAAGATGTTCATTGATTGACGTGTCATAGGTTTACCGATATAATAACTTTGTTAATGGCTACATTTTGAATATGGACCCAGGAGAATTGTCGTTCAACATACACTATTACATTCATGATAATTAATTAAATAGATGATAAATAGTGTTTCAATCAGCTGTTTCATTTAATATTGGAGGTGCGCAGAAGATTCATTGTCTCTATAATTATTTCAGATTCATTAATTTTTTTTACATGTATGTCAGAAAAAAAAAACTTTGAACAATGAAATTTATTGCCACAGCATTTGTCCTTCATATGAATTCGCTTGTCGTTGTTCTCTTGGTAGAAGATGATATGATCGACGTTATAGATACCATAGGTAACCAGATGTGTCTTAAAAGATGTGGCCAGATGAGTGTCTGTTTGTCCGTGGAATATAACAAAGAAAAACTTCGATGTAAATTGTTGAGTGCACCTAGTGTTAATAAAGATACTACACAACTTTGGAATGGGACAGAATGTCAAAAAAGAATCCAGGTAATAAAGTAATGTTTGAATATTCGTCCACGTACATGTTTTTTGATTTTGTTAAAATTTATTTTCTACATGATGAAACATGTATTTCAGCTATTTTCACGTCTATACTATTGAAAGGAAATTTATATATACAAAATTATTTTAAAGTATTCATTGCGTTATATCTTCATAATAAGGATATACGATCCTCAGCCAGGAAGGATAACTCTTTAATTCATAATTTAATCGAAAAGTCTTCAAATAAAGCTTGAAATTGAAATTTTTCATGCAACAATTTTCATTTTATGCCTCTACGTATGATTCAATGTTCTTTAAAGTTTTAAAAACATTATTAAAAAAGTTGACATTTGTACCTCATAGAATTAAGTGTAACTTGCATATTTAAAAAAAAATCAGATTTCTTTTAATTAAGCCTTAGTTACCAATGTTTATAAGCATGATTTGAAATTTGTAAGTTATTTACAGTGTTTTCTTTGAAAGGAAACACTTCATACACTATGCATCATGAAACGATGGAAGTAGTAGGAGAAAGTAAAGTACCTTATAAGTGTAAAATTCATGCAGTTTTCTTTAAAAGTCTGGATACCTATGAATTTTATTCCTTAAATATATTTCTTGATCAATTATCAATTAAAAAATATGCAGTAGGTAGTTCAAATCGCATTTCCTTAAAAATTATTTGAGATTTACTAATTTTTCCTATACAATATGATTGAATTTAAAGATGAAGTTAAAAGAAACACCGTGGGTAAATACATTTTAATTTGAGAATTTAGAGACATCTTTGTGAGCATTTTCAATTACTCAATGCCTGATTTTCAGAACCTGAGGATCGGATAACCTTAAAATGACGGAATGCAAATTTCTCAGTATCTAATTAAGAAACTGATTAGTACATATTATTTAAAAGATTACTACACTTTAAGACTTTGCGCCAAACTAAACTTTGTAATTAACATCTAATCTACAACTTTTACTTAATCAAAATAAATAAAAGTATGTATTTACAAATCTGTTTTCAAGGGGAGGGATCAACACAATTTCCTTTATCTTCGTGCGATAAAGAGGACGCCCACTTTTCTAATGACTTAAATTTATACATAGTCAGCACATATTTTTCTGTTGTTCTCCTTTTAACAGTCGTGTATACTTGTATTAACAATGTCGTGTTAAAAGGGGATTAATTAATAGACTATTATTTCCATTTCTAATTTTTTTTTCTCTTCGATAACTCTGAAAGTTAGTGGAGTTTATTTCTTGATAATTCTATCGGTTTGCAAATTAGGAGATCAGGTGACTTGTTGCTATCTGCTTTCGTCCGTCGTCGTGCGTCGTGCGTTAACATTTAAACATCTTCAGCTTCTTCTCTGAAACCGCTGAATCAATTGCAATCAATTTTGGCATATAGCATCTGTGGGTGAAGGGGAACCAAAATTGTGAATTTCATGGTCTCTGCCCCCCCCCCCTGGGGCCTAGGGGTGGGGCAAAAACCACTAAAATTAGTGCAATCTTTAAAAATCTTCCTCTTTACAATGAGTCCTCTAAAAAAATTGTGAAATTCATGGCCCAAGGGTCAGGGGTTCTAGTGCTAGGGTGGGACTATATTGATTATATAGTGAAAATGCTTTGAAAATCTTCTTCTCTGCTCCTGGGTATCAAATAAACTGACTAAGTACATAGTTATGATGAGCAAGAGTGCCTCTACCAAAATTGTGAATTTTATGGTCCCTGGATCAGGAGTTCTTATATCAGGGCGGGGCTGTATTGATTACATAGTGAAAATGCATTAATTTTTTTGAAAATCTTCTCTCTGTTCCTAAGTATTAAATAAACTAATTAAGTACATAGTTATGATGAGCAAGAATGCCTCTACCAAAATTGTGAATTTTATGGTCCCAAGGTCAGTGGTTCTGGTCTTAGGGTGGTGCTCTATAATGATTATATAGTGAAAATGCATTATTTCTTTGGAAATCTTCTTCTCTTTTCCTAAGTACTGAATAAACTAATTATGTATATAGTTATGGTTAGCAAAAGTGCCTTTACCAAAATTGTGATTTTTAGGGCCCCAGGGTCAGGGGTTCTGGTGTTAGGGCGTGGCCCTATTGATTACATATACAATGTATATATAGTGAAAATGTATTTATTTAAATCTTTGAAAATCTTCTTGTCTGCTCATCGGTATTTAAAAAAATAAGTACATAGTTATGATGAGCACGAGTGCCTCTACCAAAATTGTGAATTTTATGGTCCCAGGGTTTCTTGTGTTAAGGTGGGACTCTATTGATTATATAGTGAAAATACATTAATTCTTTAAAAAATCTTCTTCTCTGCTTCTAGGTATTAAATAAACCAACTAAGTAAATAGTTATGATAAGCAAGAGTGCCTTTTTCAAAATTGTGAATTTTATGGTCCCAAGGTGATGATAGTGAAAATGCATTAATTCTTTGGAAATTTTCTTCTCTGTTCCTATAGGTATCAAATAAACTGACTAAGTACATAGTTATGATGAGCAAGAATGCTTCTACCAAAATTTTGAATTTCCTGGCCCCGGGGTTATGGTATTAGGGCATGGCTCTATATTGATTGTATAGAGAAAATACATTTATGTAAATCTTTTCCTCTACTCCTGGGTAATAAGCAGATAAATTACTTATATAGTTATGATGTGCAATGACTCTTCTTCCAGAATTGTGAATTTCAAGGCCCCTGGTTCTAGTGTTCGAGTGTGGTATGGGCACTTCTGATTATTGCTGAATATTACTGATTAGTTGAAATGCATTTTTTGTTCCCCTACCCTGCTTATGGGCATTAAGTAAACAAACTAAAAAATTGATAAGTGTATAGTTATGATTAGCAATGGTGCCTCTTTCAAAGTTGTGAATGCCATAGCATCTAGTTTAAAACATAAACATGAACCAAATTCAACCACTTGAAATTTGTTGCATGATGCTCAGGTGACCTATAAGGCCCATGGGCCTCTTGTTTGAGATCGGCCACTGCTAATTTCCATTTTTTTTTTTTTTTTTGGTTTTTTGTTTTTGTTTTAATATGCAGAACCATTTTTTCTGATTATGCCTTTAAAGAGGATTTTTTTCGGGGTTTACTTATTCTTAAAAAAGAATTATTTTTTTTTCAGGTTAACGTTTGTGAAGAGACCCTTCAAAGTGTTTACCTTTCCTCCGGAAAACTGTTTTGCTTACCAAAAGGTTCATATGAATATTTGTATTCCTTTGTTTCCTATTTATTAACTGTCAAAATTATTCAAGAAATTTGAAGTTCATTTTTTCTTTCAATCTAGAGCAATATAAAAATGTAGCTTTAAGAAAACCAGCCAATTTGTCTTCTGTATGGAGATCGGATTCGGGTGCTTTTAACGCTGTTGATGGTATAGGAATCGTCACGGTCAGTGGACCAGAGCACTGTGCTCACTCTGATGGTTATGAACGCAATCCCCACCTAACGATTGATCTACAGAACCTGTTCTATATTGACCATCTACGTCTTCTAACAAGAGGAGATTCGGATGGTAAATCTTTAATCAAGTTTTTTAACAGATATAATAATATATATAGCAAAATACCAAAATCCATGAGCAAAATAAACTAACAGGAGATAAGGATGGTAAATCTTAATTCGAGATTTTGAAATGATATACAAATGTAATATATAGAAAAATACCAAATTAAACTATTTGTTAAAAAAATGGAAAAGCCTGAAGCCTATGAGCGAAATAAACCTTTCATTTTTGTGAGAATTAAACTTCACAAATGTTTTGTAGAATATTTTTTTGCATATATTTTTCATCGTCAATCAGACGAATTCTGGACAACTCGCTCCCTAGAGACCGCGCCAAATATTCAGGACAACTTTAAATAATGTGTATTGCTGATGTTAGTATGAGTGAAGTGCGAAAGTGGGTGGGTGAAAAAAATTTTCTGTGCAATTTTGATAAATGTATTTGATGGTTGTGTTGAAAGCATGGAAATAAAGCATTAAAAAAACTTTAAATAACGTGGGGTAATTTGTCTTGGGAGCGAGTTGTCCCGATTCCAATCAGTCAATTCGTTTTTACGAAACCATCAGATATATTGTACATGTGTAGGTAAAATATACAACAATAGTATTTCTATCTGAAATTGTTAATTACACGAGCAATCAGAAACAGCAATTATAACGATAACATGAATACACTTTTTATGTTTGTTTTAAGCGGAGTTTTTTCATGACGTCGAAGTCCGGATAGGACACGTGACTACTTGGGAGGAGATGAAGACCTGTGGTCTGTTTAACGGGACAGCAGAACTCGGTCAGTGGTATAAAATCCAATGTGCGTCCTGCCTTGTCGGCCGATTTGTAATAATAAAGATTACTGGCGATAAAATGATGTCATATCATGGTGGAAATTTGCTTAGCTTATGTGAAGTTTCAGTCTGGGGAAGAAGATACAATTCATAAAAAATCAACAAATACTGACAGTTGTAGTATATCCTTTCCAAGAATTACAATCATGCAGAATCTTCATCATGTATACTAGTAGTGAAATCTTAATACCCTTTGTATCAAATATTTTCTCTACAAATGCCATCCTCACAAAATGATAAATATCTACATAGTATGTAATAATGTTAAAGGCCTAACTAGTGGTGTAAAGTGAGATTTCTTTTTGTTTTTTATTTTATTTTCCTAGAAATTTCACAACCGATCCCACCTCTGATGGTTAAGTGTTACATGTACGTGTTTGCTTCCATCCTATTTTGTAATTGAATTTTGAACTGGAATACTAGTCGTTATCTCCACACAATTGACTGCATGATACTTTTTTGCAAGCTAGGATTTTATAACATCGACTTCCTATGGAATACTTAACTAGTGCATGAATTGTATGGAGAAAACGCACAATATCAAAGCTAAAAGACCATTGTACAATACAAATCAAGGGTAGAACACAGACCTCTAAAATATCAGAGGTTGTGAGAGAACATCCCCTGCTGACCAGTCATATCTGCCGAGTGTCCAATCTCATGACCAGAAATAACGGAAAATCCGTCGTCAATACGTAAAATCGCGAGTACCTAGCAGTTATCTAACTAACTACCACTGAGTTGTGGGGGAGAAATTTCTAAATCTCGCGTTATTACTGAGGCACATGGCATTGTTTACAGTAGCGACAATCGAATGATTCGGACAATTTCATTCCGAAAGTACAATATATTGCCAAGGATTAAACTCCAAAAGATGTCAAATTAGGAAACTTTAGAATATTTTTTCAGCTTTTAAAATGTGACGATTTTCAATAAAAATTTAATGAGAAGAGTCCGCTTAGTTAAAAATATCGTTTGAAATGTAACATTTTAGGATTAACTCCTCTCAAAAATTAATTAGGCTGGTTCAGTGATAGTTTAGCAAGGTATTCTACAAAGATTTTTTGCTTATATGTCCATATAAATTCTACAATAATAGATCTTGCATTGCATTCAAAAGCACATTTGCCCCCATCCAACAGATGTTTCCTACCTCCGTTGCGAAGGAGTTCCGATAAGTTAAGTAATCGCGATATCAAGTATTATGTGAAACATATGGAAACAAGAAAACATTGATGTAACCATCAATTGTCGCCCGGGAAATAAATAAAAAAAACAATGGAAATGAATCGTCTTGATCGTCAAACCTCTTCGATATGTTTGAAAAAGGCAAACGTCTAGATGATGGAAACGATAGTCGATAATATTTTGAAAACTTAAAGTCGGATGAAAATCGAACAAAAACAATACCCTTTTAAACTTTATGAAATCCTTAAGTAAATGTTGGCTGCAAATAAAATAAAAATTAAAATCAGACATATGCATCGCCTTTATTCGGAAATGTATTCCACTTTAAGAAAATAAACCACGCACTGTGTAGAGTACGTTTTTATGCGATAAGTAAAATTCGGTATTCCATAAAAAGGGACCTATCATTTTTTTCGATAGTGAATGACTAGCAAATTTATAATATATTAAAAATGAAAAACATATATATTCTTTTACAGATTCACTTTATTAAACTAAATATGTTATGTATCTCGTAATTTATAAAGGGAGATAACATTCTGATTAACAATCTTTTTTAATGTTTAGAACACCTTTAATTCTAAAAACCTTCTCCTACTTTAATCCCCATATACCAACACTTAAACTTATGTGTTGGTCAGGTGGCACAAAAGAGTGAGCATCCCCCGCCGACCGGTCATACCCGCCATGTGCTTCTCGTCATGATCTGGAAATAACGGGGAAAAAATTCGAAATGATGACTTTACACCACACAGTTAAAATTCCTGATTCATCAACTTAGTTGTCAATAATTTACCCCATTTTAAAAAATATTTCATAAGTAAAGCATGCTATTGCGTATCGAATCTACTGACAAATATAAACTATACCAGTGATAAACGTATATTGCTGCATAAGTTATGGGAGCTGACGATAAAAACGTCATCACGTTTATCACAGAGTGTGGTTGTTAGACTACCATTAACGTCTTTTTTCAAGTAAAATATTCAAATATGAAACAGATGTGTCAGACTCTATGGTATCTCTTATCTCTAGCTCCCTAGGATTTATCGTATCGACATAAGAATGGAAATTATCTTTGTTAATTTAGTCAATATCAAATTTTGAGTTGAAGGCCACAGCAAGTATTTCCTTCTTTTCGTGCATAAGATGTTGTACAAATTCTGCTTCATATGCATACAAAAATAAGTCTGCTCATAATGGGGCGCAATTGGTACCCATGGGAATTCCAATAGATTGTCAAAAGACCTCGTCCCCCAAACAACATAAATATTGTCAATCAGAACCTCAGGCATCTTTTTATGGCAACTTTAGAGTATTTGTGTGAACAATTACATGTAGAATGTTTTAACATAATTTTACAAATTACAAATGACAAGGAAAGTAAATTTATGAGTTCATCTTTTATTGAAAAAGCAACTGTCAATGATATCATGGTAAAATCTTGTGATTTCGAATTCTCCAAAAGTTTTTTTTTTGAATTTTTAGGTGTCCACATCTGATTTACATTATATCCTGATTGATTCATTTACATTATTTCTATATTGTTGTACAATACTCAGTGTCTCCTTCACTACTGTTAATATCTTAGTGAGGAGTAAATAAAGAGGCTTGATTGAACATCTAATGGAACCCGCTATATATCTTTGTTGTTTGTAAGGATTCTTGTTAATTTTTGGAATCCAATACATGCATATGGAAGTTTACATTCATTTTGGTTTTTCGGGATATAAATGTATTGAAAACTGACATATGATTTTAAAGAACTTCTTCCTTAGAAAGAGAACTATGAATATAAGTTGGATGATCATTTGTAGAATTAAATCCATGTTCTTCTAAAATACAATTAAAATAATGAGCCTTACAAACGAAGACATTGTTGTTACCTGCTTAGTCAGCAGGGGCCAGTAAGTATTGACCATTAATCTATCTAGTGTTTAAATAATGGCGTGATAATTTGTATGAAAACACCTAATATTAGATTTTACTAGTATTTGCATATTGTAGCGACCATAGAATTTACAAATTATTTTTATTTTAAACGAGACTGCTGATATTTTCGTTTCATCAATTTGTCTGTCATTAACTAATAAACTCGTTTTAGAAAGTGTTCATCTGTAAAGCTTGCTCTTGTGTAGCGAATCAACTAGATACATGTATGAGTATACATGTATATAAATCCTGAATGCAGGTGGCATATTGCTGCATAAGTGAAGGAAGTTTATTATTGAAAAGTTTGTCATCAAGTTGTCATAAAGCTTTGTTGTTTGATTATCATTAAACTCTTTATGTATATATTAATAATGTATTTTACGGCATTGTAGCACATGTGTGTTAAAACAGCATTGTCGATGGTAGACCATTGTTTTGTAATTATTTTTAGTCATGCTTTTTTATTGATTCTTATATGTCTCCCAATTAAATTCTTTTGTAAATGATTTTGTGAATTAAATTTTTCTTCACTTAATAAATAAATAAGTCTTCTTTACACTTCTCATGTTTTCTGTCATGAAGTTTGGAAACAAACATAGCTGTTATGTTGCCTTGGACTACCAGTTAGGTTTAAACAAAATTTTACAAGCATTCTTAGAGTATTGCATAAGTAATACATGTCCCCTAACGGATTCCCCTTTTCTCATAGGATGTCATTTTATAATATCCTGTTTATGAAAAAGTGTCCATAAACTGTGGACATTCCGGATATATACATGTACTTGTTTATGAGTGAAACGTCTTGGAATGAAGTTGATCTTTCTTACAAAGAGAGACGTCTATCAATGTCATTATACATACATGCGTGCTTTGGTCAAAAACAGTTTATTTTACATGGTTAAAAAAATTTTATTAAAAAAATCAAACTTGCTCTATGTATGGATTGTCACTTAGAATAATTTGTGTCGCGGGACAAGCTCTCAACACAGTTAGTTCTTCCATACATTCGCTATACATGTAGCAAAAGATTACAGAACTGAGAATCGCTCCAAAACAATTTTATGTCTGTTTGCCTACCACTCAGAATTAGAAATAGAATAACTCCTCCGTAAAGATAAAATAGGTCATTTATTGAATATAGATGACAATAAACAAATAGAATACACATAAAAGCCTGTTGCATGGAATACACAGTATGCTCAATTAAAAGCATGCAACTAGGCTAACAGTCCTACTAAAAAAGACAAGATTGCATGAACAGATTATGCATCTGCTAAATAAATTATGTACGACATGAGAATGTATATGTTTAAGTAAAAAAGTAAAAAAAAAAAATACCTGGACTAGTACATTAATGGAAGAAAAAAAAGAGAAGATTTGCATTGAAAATAACTACCAAATTAATTAAAACTAAGAAACCTTTCCTTTGCTTGTCTGTCCATCATTCAGAAATAAATATTTATTTGAAAGCAACTGTGTTCTGGCATAAAAGTTATGTCCAAGTTAAAAGTGCTTGATATTAAATTTACCTTTTTCGCTGTTACTGTTGATTACTGAAATTTCAATTGACAATTCTTTTTTCTTTTTCGATTTCTTATATTTTAATCCTTCAATCTCAAATTCTTCTCCAGTATTAATTGCTTTCCGGTATAAATACGTCTGTATTCGAAAAAAAATGTTTTATATATTATAATGAATGATATCTTAAAAAATCTATGCATATTTTTTCCTTTCTTGGTAAGTAACTGTATGTCCGAAGATTTTCATTCCACATTCTGTTCATTTTCAACATTTGGATTATTGTAGCCTGAATCTGCACAGTCATTTTGCCAAGAACACGAAAATGTCGCATCAATGTAATTGTTATCTACTGAATGAAAATTAAAAATACAATACAACATTACGAAATCATATTGTATCGTTAAATTAACTTAATTACCTTTTTTATTATTGAACGCAATTTACTCGTACAAAGAGAGTTTTATTTCAGATATAAATTTTGAATTAGTGTAATCCTTCATTTCTTTTGGATGTTTAAAAAGATTACCTGAATGTTGTCTGGAATTAGAATTAGAGCCACGAACGACTTTAAACAGGACTCCGCTTACAACTACTAGTGCTAAAACAGCTACTCCAAAGAGTATACCTAAAATCACTGGTACCATAGAGCTGTCCTCGCTGGAAAAATTAAATATAAAAATTTCTGGAATGAAAACGTAACATCAGAGAAAAGGTTTTGATACTGAAAGATTTTTTAAATACAGGCCTTGTTTATTAATGGGAATGAAATAATTAAAATTTCAAGAATAATTGAATTACGTAAAATATTATACCCCTTCAACGAAAGTTGATCGCCCATCTGTTCTTGACATCTTTGATTCCATGCGGGATTGGGGGACACCGAAGGTAAAGTTTTAAATAGATCTTTTATTATCTCCTCATAAACCGAGTATCCATCCTCTTCTAAAGTAAATCGACCTATCTACACAAACAAGTATACAGTTGTATTTTAATTGAAATATTTGAAATCTAACAATTTGAGGATTGATAATAAATTTTTAAAAATTATTCTGTTGTGAAATATGTTGAGATAACGAACGGTATTCGAGTTCAAAAGTCCATTCAACATTACAAAATAGGAGCTGGTCAAAGACGGACCTCCAAGAAATCAGAGTTGGAATCAGGTATCATGGAGGAGTGTGCATCCCCATGCCGACCGGCCACACCCGCCGTGTGTTCCATATCATTATCGGTAAATAACGAAAATATACTTGGACAACTTAGTGTGCAAATTATTGCATAATAATCAGTATGGAAAAAGTCAGTCCGCATTTGACTTAATGATAAATTGTTTATGCTAACAAGGTCATTGTTTCAACCACAGAACCTACGAAATGAGACGATACGTTCCTATATATTTTTACCTCAAGATTTTGTCATTGAAGTAATGCTACTTTTACAAGTCAACTCGCAAAACATTGAGGTACTTTACAAGGCATTTCTGCAAGATACCAGAGGATGGTGTTGCCTATATAATTCTTTTGTAAATATATTTAATTGCAAATATAAAAAAATCTTAGAGATGATAATTTCTAAAGAAAATTAGAAACCAGTGTAGAAATCATGAGTTAATGATCATTTTAATATTTTGATATATTACGAGGATATACATAACAGATATCTGAGGAATGTGTCGCTTATCCTTAAATGAGACTGCTGATATTCTTGCTTCATACTTATCTCGTTTCAGAAACTGTTCATAGTACACGTGAAATACACATTCTCAGATATGCATGTCGAAAACATTATAAACACTTTACTGATAGACAAAAACAAACTTACTTCGACGAATATCTGTTCACTGGGATCTGAGGACTTCCTCTGGACTTGATATATTTTGTATCCTATATTACCATCACCATTTTCGTAAAAACTTTGGATGGAATCCCACTTTTATCTATCACCAGTTTTTCATTCTTTATTATGTCGTACACCTGTTGTGGGGAATCTCGATACCTTTGACATAATGTAGAAGACTGGCTGCCACAGAGATCCGCAAAAGATTTATTTGTTCCTTGTAGAAGAGAAAACATGGCATTAATATCAAAGGCAGTCCATAGTTCTGGTTGATAGTCTTTGTTGTTATATTCTTCCTGAATACCAGCACACTGTTTAACTGAACGTTTGTTAAAGCTTCCCGGCATAAAACAAGCATTTTTCTGTTCAAAATACTTTTGTGTCCAGGGGTTAACATCGTTGTTAATGTCGGCGAGCCTACCATGTAAATAATTCTCAAATTTAGATGTCCCAGTTAAAGGCTTCATTTGTAGGGACAAAGATATGGTTCCTTCTAGCATGAATTTACCATCAATTATATCTTGTCTTAATCCAAACGCCTCAGAACCTATGAACAGATATGACCAAGGATATATTCTTTCATGTAGTTCAGACATAACGTCTTTTACAACATAACTTCCCAAAAAAAGGAGGACAACTGTAGCATACGGAGTTCTTTGAAGATCATCACTAATCGTTGTGTATTGATTTTCTTTAACTTTGATTTCATTTGCAATGCATATTTTCTTATCTTTAGCTACACGTACAATGGCGTTCCTTCCTCCCTCACCATAGCTTCCTTCACTGAACATAATCTGTATGAACGAAGAATTGAGTGATTTCACTATGTTTATCATAGCCAGAGCTTGTTTGTCGTCAGGAGTGCACGTGCGCATGAAGTATTTATAGGTAGATCTGTCACTTTACACAGCAGCAGTAGAGGCGTAACTTATTTGAGGAAGATGAAAGTCCTGAAGTATTTTGGCTGTCGCTATGCTGATGTCGCTGCTATATGCAGCAACAAATCCCAGAGTATTATTTGTAATATCTAAAATAAAAGACCCATTGGAGAAATATAGGCCTTCCCTGAAAAAGTTCAGTAGTTTTGCTTGGATTAGCAACGTCTGGTTACAGCTATTAAAAATTATAAATCCGATCTTCTTTGTGCCGAACATACTGGCATAATTTCCAAGTTTTTCGTTCACCGTGTCTACTGCAAAATGAACGCCTTCAATAATCTCCCATCCATTTGATGTCCGAATATCACCACACTTCATAGGGTTGTGTACGTCTTTGTTATAGACAGGAACCACTGCAGCGACATACAAATCACCTTTTTTAAAAACAACTTCATTTGCCAAGTTACCATTTCGGCAAGATTCACATTTCTTTTGAGAATCACACTGAGCCTTCATGATATCCGGCCAAACCAATCCATTTTCGTTCTTCGTATAATCTCTCAACAAGTCTGTTTTTAAATTTAACGTTGCATTGTTGTACCATCCAACCTTTGAACAAATGGTAAACTTAGTTATCTTCCTGTCTTACTAAAACATTAAATGTGTATCAATATTTATCTGTAATTTGGTTTAAATCATATTAATGCAAAGACATAACATATAATAAAACTATTTAGCTTAAGTATCTTTGCTTGCTTATTAAATGCTCGTGCAAATGTATCTGTATCAAGTGGGAAAATGCTTTTTATACATCTCATAACTACATACCCTCTCTAAACACATTTCTTGACCTTTGAGAATGCAATTTCGGAAATGATAAACTTCATATTCATCCAAATCTCCTCTAATATTAGCTTCAGTTCGTGCATGAAAAGCTATTCCTAGGTTTTGTCGTAAATCATCAGGCATTTCTTCCTGAAGACTTATATTTGTATTTATGCCTCTTTCTACAAGTTTGTAAGTATTGTCCCGGAGCGTTCTATTAAGATTGCTGCACAAACCCTCTGTTTCACCACATTCCTCTCTTTGGAGGTCTTTGAGAAGTTTGGCTTGCACGATAGTGGACAAAATTGCATATATACCCTCGAATACATTGTCACCAGTGACGGAATCTACGTCAGCTAACGCTGGCATCAAGCAGGCAGGATTCTGAATATCACATGAAATAAACTCCTCCACAACCTTCACTCACCACGGATTAGACGACATTTCCTGACTGAGAATAGTTTTATTAGTCAAAATATTCGACCAATGCAATTTGAAACTCTTAAAAGTCAACCACGGAGGACTAGTGAAAAAAGAACCCTTTGCTACACGATACTGGTTTAAAGTAACTTTGTCTATGGCAGAGGATCCTTCAGAAAAGATGATTCCAAGTTGAAAATTGTACTGGTCTCTGAGTTTATTGGCAACATTGAGAAATACTTTAGCTGTTTTGGTGGACGCAAATACTACTACTCCTGTTATTCTACTTTCAGCATTAAAAATCATGGACTCTAAAACTGATTGCAGGTCTTTGGAATTCGGAAGACCGTTTTCTATAGATACTGCTGAAGCGTATGCAATGCATATCTTTCTTGACTGAGTCTGAATTTTAAAATCTTCATAGTTACCCCGCCCGTATGTATTGTTTTCGTAAACAACACCAATGTAGTTCCATTCAAGTTTTTACAATAGAGAGGTGATGACCTAAAAGGAAATACATGTAGTAGGGACATGTTTTAATGAATATGATGTCTAAATGAATATTATGAATACAAAGATATTTTTTAATTCTAATTTATTTAACAACGTAATTAATTAATAAATGCACTTACAGATATTTGTTTTGTATCATCAGGAACAAGTCTGACAATATTTTGATATTTATTTCGATCTCTCAGTGATGAAGAAGTAGCAGAGAAAAGTGTTTGTATGAGCATGTTGTTGTTTTCCAATGAGCTGATATATAACGAAGTGTCTTCAGCTTCTCCACTGTACTCTGGACCGATTATTCCTTTATAAGTACATCATTTACATAATTAGTCTCGCTGATTAATTTGATATCATTTATTAACAGCTAAATTTAAACAAGTGTTTAAAATTGCTCTAGTTTGCTTACACAAATTAAGATTTAACAAATCTTTTACAAGCATAATATTGCATCAGCGAAAGCTGCTTTAAATATATAGTTCATTATTTATAACTTCATATGCACAATTGCCTAAAAATTAAGGAAAATTTATTACAAAGTGTTTTCCTATTTCCATAGGAGTTCCTGATTGAATGCAAGTCGATAGTGTTTACCTACGATTGGCATTACATTTTGATTGATTTGATCCTGAAGTTCTCTGTTGACTATTTTACTGGTGTATTTTACAGCTCTCCCCTTGATATTGCATGTTGGAAAGACTTCTATACCTACACATTAGGGAAAAGGTTTTATGTCTTATTTATTTCTGGTTATTAATTTAATACTTAAAAGTAATATTAAGAAACTGGAATTTTTCTTGTATCAATTTTTTTAAATCCTCATGAAACATCATTAAAAAGTTTATGATATTATGAAACTTGAACTTACCGAATTTAATCCTGGAATATAATTATCCTGATTCAACTTGTTAAGTGTCCATTTCACAGCCTCAAAATTTCGAACAGACATTGTTTGTATATCATTCTTACATTCCCCGTCATTAAATATTTGGAACAATCCTGCAAGATTGACATCTCCTTGAAGCATGGCAGTTCCATGAGATTGCAATATCAAGATGAGAAACACAAATATAAGGAGTCCGTTCATGTCTGCAATAAATATTTCTTAATTTTTCATATAAATTGTTACACCACTAAATATATATCATGAAGTTGTCTTCGAATAATTCCGTTTGCATCATCATAACGAGGAGCGCACAATGGGGCTGAGAGGGGAAACTCGTTTCTTGATGTCACCTGATCTAATCATTGATGTTTTAAGAGATTTGTGTTTACTCTGCCCAATGTGTATGGTTTTGATGGATTTTTTTTGGTTTCATACTCCATTTCTTGATATGAAACATGGACTGATAGTTTCGTGGCTCTATTTCTTAAAAAGCGCACATATAAATCCTTATTATGATAAAGGGATATCGGATATAATTTGTGGGAAGTTTGTGTTTTAAACTAATTTTGCAGTTGAAAAAGTCATTTAATGCCTTGAAAATCCCTCTAGATCATATTATATTTACGTAATTCATATATTACTCCCTGGGTTAAAGAATATTACATTGCAGACGAAATGAAGAATACTGATGTTTTTGAGGAAATAAAATAGAAATATGCTCTCATGAAAAACTTTAATCCCCATTTAACCCTTCATTTTACTCTCGAACCATTGTTTTAATCAAATGATCCCCTTGTATCCTCATCCTAATCTCGCTGGGTCATAAATTGAATAAATTTGAATCTACACCATTTAAGAATGCTTGCAAACATGTATTCATATTACATAGTGTCAAACTAAGATATCGATATTATTCGGGATCATTTTTATGGACTTTTCCTATAATATCGTCCTTAAGAATGTGAAAAACGTTGATTCTCCATTGTTGACAAACGTTTTCCCCAGGGACTATATCATATTTAATGTATGCCACTCGTTAAATTTGTTTAATTATGGATTTTTTTAGAATTATTTTTTATAAGTACTCCTATAGTGTAACTCAAAATCGCAGAGAAAATAGGGGGGGTCAGCGTGCATCTTACTGATCTATGGTACAATTAAGTTGTACATATTGTACATATTATGTAAAGTTCTTTCCATGATATTCACAATTCTAGTATTTTATAAATTAGCAATTACTTTGCAACTTTTAGCAACAGCTATAATTATGTATTTTTAGCAGCCTGTACCTAATACATGTACCTACCGTTTATAATTCTTTTCACCAAAAATGAACGATTTTTAAAGCTGAGATTCACTTCTATTGACTTTTGTTTACTTCATAAAATATGGCAACCTATAAATGTTTGCTATTATTAGTTATTTATATAGAGGGAAATAAAACAAACATGATTTTATCCACGTTTATTTTGATATTGGCGTTTGTTGGTCGTGGCATATTTTAAAGCAGCACGGGGTCGCCAAGCGTAAAAGGGCGACCCCAAATAACAACAAGCAGCAGCAGCATCAGCAAGCAACATGAAAGCATAATATCACATGTACATATAATGAGCATAATAATGGCCGTTCCGGGTATACCGCGAACGGTAATTAACCTTACAATTAAATTTTATGTACATGTATTTTAAATAAACGTTACAAGTTTATATGTATGTTGTAGTTATCGTTCCGGGTTATCAAACCGCGAACGTTACAAAAGATATTTTAGCAAGCAAAGCACTGTGCATGAAATTTGTTGAAAGCAGTACACATTTTGCACAGCAACTGAGTTTGTTTCAAGTAAGCAAAGCAGACCAATTCATGAATTTGTTGAAAGCAGCACACATTTTCACAGTAAATGAGATTGTTTTAAGCAGCAGCAGCACAATGAATTATAGCATCAGTTGAATGGCTCGGCGCAAACGCCACATGGCCGAAACCTTTGGAATCCATAGGTTTCGGTCACCCCATAAAATGGGGAAGCCGCATTCAACTGACCCACGACCAACCGCCCTAATTTTAACCTATTTACTGGGGAAACTGTTATAATTCCCTTGAAAATAACTCTATATAGACCCCCCATCCCTCCTAAATTAAAAACTTCTGTATAATTAGCAGACCGAAAATTTTGATTCCATTGATGTTTTTTAAATGAGTAAAGTTATGAGAACTTAAACAAAAATTAATATATTGGCTTACATTGGATTATTTTATAGCAAAATAATATATATTTAAGATGAAGAATTATATGTGCCAATATGTTAAGAAAAATTTATGTGGAGACAAAATATTGTCCCATCATAAAGATGGCTGATCCTGATCATTCAACCCCTCTCATTTCAACAGGAGCATGTATGAATTTATTCTGGCTGGTTTCAAGCAACACTGTACTAGATAAAACCCACTTTACTTACCGTGCAAGATTTCTTTGGGAATAAATCATGTTAATTGTATAATTATAGGTTAGCTTCTAAGAAAATTACCTCTCCAGGCTTATAGTGCTCACATGTAATATGTAACTCCCAACAATGACTCCAAATGGGATCTTGAAATAATACTTGATAATAATACTTGATATGCCATCTTTTTAATGTTTATAATAAAACAGAAAATGATCCTTCTCATCATATTTTAATTCTATTTTCACGAGTTCTTAACTTTACTTTAATATATTGCTTTTTCAAACAAACTAAACTGTATAACTGAGCAGCCTGTACATCATAAAGTAAAACTGGACATTTCCAGCTACTTAATTATATGTGCCATGGATATACTAAAGTAGTGACTTTTTAAATTTGACTTAATGACAATTACAGATCTATATCTATTGAAATAATAGAGTAACTTCACTACCTAGAAATATGACATAAACAGGACAAATATTACTAATAAATGGCTCATACACAGAGCAAAACCCCTTTCCCCTATCAAACTGGCTTGCAAGAATACATGATTGCATGACATGTATTTTAATTATCCCTGTAGTTAGAAAAACTAAAATTGTTGTGTTGACCTTGATTCCTAAATTACAAACAGTAATGTATATCACTTTCCTAAAAGGTATGGAGAATAAAAGAAATTAAAATTTTTTCTTAATTCACCAAAATTGAAAGTGTGATCAGAAGGATGCACTTTCTTGTTAATAAAGGTTTAATCCATTATACACTGAACCAGTTACCACCTAAAAGTACTGTTCAATTAATGTGAATCATTTTAACTTTAAAGCCTATGGCTGACAAATAGAATTTTGCCTGTTGATGCTGAATGAATGATATGTTTAAATGGCATGAATCTAATATAATTAGTGGAAAATTTGACAAATGCTTTAATTTTTAATTCATTAATACTAAACAATAGTTTTGTATTTTCCTACAATTATTCCCTGACTGAGGCTGTTGGTGAAATTCCAATGGGTTGGATTTATGAATGTTTCTACATGGGGATCTTATAATTAGGGTTTTCCAATTTTTCACTGTTTTGTTGAATACAGGATAATTAATGGCGTTATGCAATTAAATTTACTCTCTGATTGATGTATCTTGAATGAAATCTATGAGCTTAAATCATGCTTATCAAGTTAAGATATCTGATCACAATACTTAAGACTAAAGAAAATTGCCATTGTAAAATACATTGACACCTTAATTGGCCTGATCTTTGTATATTAAAACAGGTGGTGCTAATAAAATCAAATGCAAAATTAAAGTCCTTTAAATAATTGCCTTCTGGCTTATCAATAATTGGTTTCTTGTGAAAATACTGAAACCGATCCGAATTATGCCTAAGTCATAAAAATACCCATACTACATGTGCGATTAGTTTATATTTATGTGTACTTGACTAGATAACCTTGGTACACTGGATCTTGCAAATAATAAATCTTATTAATACCTGTAGATACTCCCAAATCTGTCATATTCCTATGTCATGATAGCCCCATAGCAGCTCTCCCTAGTAAGTGCATAATACACTTTTCTACTCAACACCCTATCCAATTTATACTTTTCTCAAAGACTTCATTATTTCCAACCTAAGAGTCAGACACTAATTGTCTAGCAATAAAATTCCCTTTTATTCCCCCAGATTGAATGAATTGAATGTTTCTCCCCTATTTATGTGTTATGAATTTGTATGTCCAATAATTAATTAATGTCCAAAGTTAATTTCAGTAATATTTTCAACCCTGGTGTTTCATTATTCTATCTGTTGTAAATATTCCATGAACTTTAAGCTCTAACCAATAAAATAAAATTATTAAGAATAGCTTGTATGAATTATTTTAAGTAAAACTACTTAAGTAAAGAAATGTTTTAGCTGAAAACAGGCAATCCACTGATAAACTTAAAATTCAGATAATATGTGTCAAAAAGGCAGACACACTTTCAAGTGAACACAAGTATTAAGGCGCAATATTTTTACCAGTATATTTTTGTTAATTGTCAAATCCCTTTTATTTAAAGCGGCTTTTATTTAGTTAACCTTGACAGTAGTTGAGAGAATTAGAACAATTGATATTACATGATCCAGTTACTTTTTTCTGCGTCACACAGAACACCTACCGGGTACATACTTACCATAGCTAAAAGAAGAGAATTACTAATTTATGCAACTGGTTCTATAATACAGCAGATTTTTTATCATGAATTGAGCAATAATTAGTCATTTTCCTTAATTTACAAATCTAATTCCCTAATTTACCCAAACCCCAGATAAATAAAATTATCAATTCCTTTATTTCTAATGGTTATAGCCTTAGAAGTGAAAAATGCATAATAAACATAACAAGAATAAAATATCCCTAAAATGCTAAAGCGAATACCCTCGAGTCAGCTTATACTGTCAAATTTATTGTATGACTAATTAAACAAAGAAAAATAACTAGCATATAGCTCATCAAGAGCAACTGAGCAACCTTTGATAGGCAATAAATTTTATGAAATTTATGCGATTGCCTATAGGAACAAATTGGCAATTAGTTATTACGCACTCGAGAAGCACTGAATTTCAAGAGTGCATTTTAAGTTTGAAATAAAGCATTGGCTTGTCCTGTTGGTTGATTTTGTTGTTTACTGTGGAGGGCATTATTTCAGCCAAATAGGAAATAAGCTTCTACTGCATGATAATAACATAAAGCCTGATTTATGGCCTACATTACCCTTGTAACTTATAATATTTGATGTTTCCCTGTTAATCATCAAAGCTGTAACTGTTATAACTTTGCTTCTGAGCTCCCCCCCCCCTTTTGTGTTTTAAACAAAATTCATGCACTTTAGTGCAAAATGCATTTTAAAAATACCGTTATTGAATACACTGAGAATGCTCAATTGAATAAAGCCTGCGAAAATTGATAGACACCGATTTGCCCGATTATAATGTTTGATCAGTTTGACTGCTAGTAAGCCATTCTTTTTATATAGGTGTAACGGGAGAGGAGAAAATGCAGCGGACCAGACCGGGATTCGAACCCGGGCCCCCTGAAACTCCGGTCAGGTGCTCTACCAACTGAGCTATCTGGCCACCGGCGATCGAACCCGGCTGACCGCCACATAGGATTTTTATTTTTCAATTAATGCACGATTTATGAATAATTTAAAAACATAATAAAAAATATTCCTTATTCTGGTATATGTTTGCGTGTTAAACTAAAACATAAACAAGTTTTAATACAAATTACGCCACATGTATGCCGACCTAGAAAATTTCGGAAAATTCAATCTGAGCCAATCTCACATTTTTCCAACAAAGAATAATCCATCCATGCATCTAATCACCAAATCAGATATTTGCCGATAATATTTAATGAATCGTGATTGAAAGCATATTTTTTAAAAGTTCTGTCTGCTACAAAATTCGTGTACCTTTCGTTTTTGGATCAAGGGCAAAGAGGGAGAATTTGAGATATCCCGATCCCGATCTAATATATGTACGAGCTAACCTAACTCAAATAGCAGCAACCAAGTTTTCCTCATAAAATAAGTGCATCTATTCTTTAAATTAATAGATGCTATTAATTTTAACTATGTTCAGTGAAAATATAACTGCAGTTTTTCTAATTCGAACCAAAAAAACTCTGAGAATTGAAATACTTCAAAAAACTAAAAGAAATATGTTGCTATATTTTACAGAGAAAGAAATATTCAATTTTGTCAATTTCATTGAAGTACTTGATTTGATTTGAACATATTTTATTATGTAACATACATAAATGGATTGGGCAGCAGGCATAGCCTATATAAGCCCTCTTTATTGATATACTAAACCTAGACCTGTGTGTATTTTTCTGTAAAGCTAGAGATTACGTTGCAGCCGTAATCAAAATTCAGTTTAGATATTTTTGAATACCATGAATAAGCTTCAGGAATTAAGTTACGAAGGACTGTATGAATGACAAAATCAAAATATTGAACAGTTAACATGAACAAAATAAAATTTCTAAGGGAACTAAATACTATTCAGTTTTAGTTTTTGATATGATTTCAATTAATAGCAATGTTTTATAACTTTGGTATGAATTTAATTTTTATTGTTTTTTTTATGTTTATAAAAAAGCAAACTTGGTGATAATCCGCTTCTCGTATTATAAAGCGTAAACTGCTCCAAACCAGGTTAAACTCGAACAATTTGGCCAATAATTTGAGTCGTTCTTAAAATATTTAAACACTATTTTAGTATGACTAAGTTTACACGTTGGAAAAGATCTAGAAATATTAGAAAGGCTGAGATTTCATTTTATTATGTACTGTACCTATTCTCCTTTTTTCGTTCCGAATGATGTAGTCTGCGGAATTTTTAAAATTCACTTCAGACTACCTTTTTTTGGTTCACTTTGTCTAAGTTATATAGTAACTTATTATTACTTTCCCTTTCACATCACTACTTCCTATGTGATCTTTCCCCTTTATCTATTCTCGAAATGCAGTTATGTTGATACAATTAAAAGGAATATCCTCATAAGCCATAAAGCAGATATAGTATTAGCCTGATTGATATGCATATGAAATGAAAAACGTTCCAAGGCTTTATAATATAAACTTGTGGAAAAGTTGTCTTCAGAGAAATGTTTTTATTTTATCAATGCATTGATACAGGATAAATATGGGAAGGAGGTATGTGATAATCATATGAATGATATGCATGGTTCCAATCAGGAAGTGATGATTGAGGTTAGCAAAAGACTTCCGGGGATACTCTGCTTATAATTCAGAAGGAATCTTCTATTCCTTACAAACAGAGGTCACTTTTAAATGTGAAATACAACTTACTTAAAACACGTAGGATAAAACTTACTTATTATAGTTTTGTACTTATACTCTAGACCTACTTTTTTTCTCTCCAATTGAAGTAGTTGGTTGAATGTTTAAATTTGTGACACGTCTTTCCTTGGTTAAGTAAACCCTCAATATGTACGTGTAATCTTCTCTCTATTGTTAGTGGTTAAATGCAATTCAAATAAAAAAGAAATAGGAGCTCAGATTTGTGAAAAAAAGAGTATTTCTTGACGAAAAACTGTTTAAGTAACCTTCAACTCTATACATAATCACGTTAAAAAAATTATATGTACTTGTATTTTTATTTCATGTTGAAAAATTAATTATTGTACAGTTTCCATGCCACGATTGTACTATTATTAATATGCTTAGAGGATCCCGAGGAAGACCAGCACATTACACTGAACGGTTTTCACTCTTTAAATAAAATATAACTAGTATTTATTATATTGTATACTTTACGCCGTCTCCCAATTCAGAAATACATTAATAACTAATTAAAGAATTTAAGGTTTACTAGTAGTGATCAAAAAGTTCGCGAACAACATGTTCAATTAAATAACTTCCATAAAAAGAAAGGATACAGGGTTTCAGTGTTGATTTTTTTAAACATACCTTTCTGATTTTATCGCGCATCTGCAACCGTTCTGACAATGCGCGAATCACGTCATATAGGCGGTCACGTGACATGTTTCGTACCGTTCCGTCACAGAGGCTGAAAGATTTTCCCGGCTCTAATATTTCTTACCATGAACGTTATTTTTTTAAAAAGGAAAAAATAAATAAAAGAACGGCAGTCCATTTGTCAGAAATGGCCAAATCTAGGCAAATGTATGAATGGATAAGGATATCCCTTTCAAGAATGAGCATGGTGATCATCATAAGCCGAGTACTCTGTCTTGGACATGTCGTATGAAGTATAAGTGCCTCCTTTTTATCATATCTGAGATGTTTAAAGTCTAAGGTAAACGATATTTGCGGGATTTAATCAAATTATTTTATATTATTTTTAAGATATATAACTATTTTTCTAACTTTAAGTTGATGATCTTTCATATCAAATTGCTTAACAAAGAACAAGTCTCTTCCCCAACTTGCTTTCACTGGGCAACAGAACAAACATCAATTTTAAACGTCTTCCTTCCTTAACTTAAACAATCAATCAAATTAATGACTAAAATTCTGGCAAGTCTTTTGTTTTCATAAGTCGTGTGCAAATTATATGTTTACGATATACTACTGCAAAGAATTTTCTAAGATACTTGCCGCCATTAAGTAGTGAGGGGTCTTTTTCGTGCCAGCACTTAGTGCGACACGGGATCTCGGTTTATACGGTCTCATCCGAAGGACCAATCACCACGTCCCACCGTGGAATTTGAATCCCCGACGTAAGGATCAAGTCCTTAATTAGCGGCTCTAGTGCAGACACTGTAACAATTGCACCACGCAGGCGACAATCAAATTTGGAATACGTTTTTTAAAAAAATTTAAAATTTACACATTCTTTCATATTTTTCTTCATTCCATCAAATGAAGTTTTAAAATCTATGAGTATTCTGTTGGTTTAGTAATACTTGCCTTCATCCACGCCAGGATCCAGTAAGTTTTTCTAGGGGGGTCTACCCCTGTCAAAAAATTCCAACCAAAAATCCTTGACAAGCTAAAAAAAATGTAATCTGGCTCCAATTCAAATTCAAAATGTCATTAAAAATTTTATGTCAAAAAAATCATTGAAGTGGGAGAATACGAAAAAATACCATATTGAACTTAAACTCATCAAGATTAACTTACAAATCAAACATCAACTCAATACCTGCAATATACAGACTGCAAAACTGTCAGAAAGAAGGGGAATAGACAGACGGACAGAGTAGAAGTCTAATAATATCTTATATTTAATCATAATAATATCCAAATTTAGGAAAAGATTTCATTGAATAATCCTATATGTCATCAGTTAAATAATGTCTGTTTTCATTAATGTACACACTTTGTCGATATTGTCTGTCTGAATCTTTTAATTTCTCTGATTCGTAAACTGCAAGCAATGAAACATATGGAGATAACGAACAGTATTCCAGATTAAAAGTCCATTAAACAATACAAATTAGGAGCAGAGCAAACACCGACCTCCAAATCATCAGAGGTGGGATCAGGTACCATTAAGGAGTAGGCATTCCCTGCCGATCGGTCACATCTGCAGTGTGCTCATTATCATGATCAGAAAAGAACAGGAAAGTTTGTCGTCAATTCAGTATATAAATAATGAACTAACAATGAGTATGAAAAGCATTTGACTCGACGATAATTTGTAATTGCTAACAAGATCGTTGCATCGACCATAGAACTTACGAAATGATGACTTTAAACGAGACTGCTGAAAATTCTTGTTTCATCAACGTGGTTGTTAATAATTTACTTCGTCGTAGATATTGTTCATGTGTATCTAATCAATTGAGATATGAAGACGCTGTATGCAGGTGATGAAGGTGTATTGCTGCATAAGTAAGGCAAGTGTAAAAGGGCGAAAATAACACGGGGTGAAAATAACCCTATATACATTATTCCCTCCGGCAACTTTTCTTTCTTCACCAATGTTTTTGATTTTAACATGCTTAAAAAAAACTTATTAAAATTAGCCGTGGCCATAATCTTTGAACATTTTAGAATGTGGTTTTCTCATTCCACATCTATACTTATAAATTAACAAATTTTGCAAATAAACTCTGAAACGGCTGCATCGGAGTTCTTACTTAAGCCTGTAGGAATACACTAGGTATAAGATGATGTCCGTAAACTATATTCAGATTTCACTTGCATAATAATTATCGTAAATTTAATTAAAAGTCTACTTTCACTTTCGGTTAACAACCTCGAAAAGGCACTAAAGAGAGTAAAGTGGTGGCGGATCTACGTAATTGGCATTTTAAATAAAAATGACGACAAGCAATCGCTTATTTATTTCATAAAACGTCATTAATGAATTATTCAATCAAAACTTGATTTAAGTGATATAAAAGAAATAAGCTCTGATAATTGATTAAAAAACTAAGTGTGCAAATCCTTTCCGTTTATGTCCGATCTCGATATTTTTTGAAAGTTCTAGAAAGTCAGGTGGCATCGAACCTGGTTTAAAAAAGAAAATCGAGGCGATTGTTTATCACGAATGGACATGGAAATAAATGTAAAGAAATTGGTAACACAGTGAGTTTGTGAATATATCTTAGTAAGTTGTGCAAATGTTTTTTTTAATGTCGTTGAATGGCCATGTTTATTTGTTTAGACATATATAAAATGATACAATTTTGATTTTTCAATATTTTAATGTGTTTTTGATGAGTATTCTACATACAGTATTTAAAAAAAAATTATTTATATCTTTTATGCCTATATGTTCATATGGGATGAAACCAAAGCTTTTTTTTCAATACTTTAAAATACTGACAAATATATTTTAGTTAATTATAGTTAATTGTGTACATTGATTCTCCTATGCTTGACGTAAATGGAAACAGATCATCTGAAGTATAATAAGCAACAATATAGCTCAAACTATTTTAAAATAAAGTTTCTAACATATGAAGAGAAAATGCCAATGAGCACCTGTAGTCATAATGTATCAGATAGTACAACAAAACGCGGGTCCAGATTTTTTTTTCCAAAGGGGGGGGCACCCCTGTCCAAAAAAAAATCCATTCCAGAAATGTCTTGACAAGCAAAAAAAGAACCTATTTAGTGGGTAGGGGTAGGGCGTAGTGGACGACTTTCAATGATTCTAATGACTTTTTCATACCAATACCACATAGATCCGTGTTTTCGAGGAAGGTTTTTTTTTTTGGGGGGGGGAGGGGTGTCCAAGGTTACTTTTACTTGGTTGAGTATAAAATAACTCTGCAAATTTCAGGGGGGGGGAATCCGAAGGAAACCCTCTAGATCCGTGTATGTACAACAGAATAAAGTTACTTTATAACATGTAAGAAGAAGAGGCCTAAATAATGAAAATGATATTTGTAGCAGTAGAGAAAAACAACAAAGGGGAGTGTATTTCTAATACATTGTAATCATTTGTTTCTCCCCCTAAACTATATATTTGTGGAATTTTGAAGTATTTCATCATGCTGCAAGATATCCCTGTGTGATAAGTCTCAGATAGTTTTTGGAAAATGGTTGTAGCTGTTAATTAGCAGTAAAAAAAAATATGAATTTTCCCCGCGCTTGCGCGGGATTTCAACTAGTATGATTTTCTTTTAACAAGAGCTTTTTTGGAGTACCATTATTTTTTATCTCTTGACCTCGGAGTTTGACTTGAATTGAGAAATATTATTCTTTGCCATGAGCTGCCAGAGGAAGGTACCAATAAATTACAAAAAAGCATCTTTTTCGAGTGGTTACAGAAAGGGCGTTCATATTTCACGTGTATTCCTGGTGACACGACCTTCCTTAAAGTACCAACATTGTTGAATGTTTGACCTGAAAACTACCACCTACATTTGAAAAAAATGAACCTGGCTTTGGCAATGGACTCGTTTAAGTCATCATTTCGTAAGTTCTATGGTCGATACAATGACCTGACAGAGTTTTTCATACGTATTGTAAGTCCAATGTTTACACACTGAATTGAAGACGGATTTTCCGTTATTTCTTGATCGTGACAATGAGCATACGGCGGATGTGACCGGATGGCATGGGATGTTCACTTCTTAATGATACCCGATCCGACCTCTGATGTTTCGGAGGTCCGTGTTTGCTCTGCTCCTATTTTGTATTGTTAAATGGACTTTTGTGCTTAATTACTTTTCGTTATCCCAGATATTTCATCATCCTTACGGAGGCGAAAGTGTTTCATCAACACATTTTTGTTTCTGACTAGTTCCAAATTCAACTGTAGTTGTCCATCACTAAGGCGTGTAAGCAGTTCATTCCCCTTTGTTCTGATAATACGGTGTTAACAGAATCCCTACGCAAGAGCATATTCTGGGTAGGATCAATTTTGAAATTGACAAACAAGTTAAAGTTTACCTCTTTTCAACTATATTGTTTACAGTAAGCAATTCCAAATATTACTTTAGTCGTTCAAATGCCCTTGTTTTGTAAATCCAACCTATCGCAGAGTAGTATTATGCGTAAAGTGTTTCCGATTATTTTAGTTGGTGTATTTCTTCTATACATTTAATAATGATTGACACATATATATGATGCTCTCTCTGATCAAGAAAGATATCTCAAGGCGGTATGTCTGGTCGACATATTGCTGACTTGTGCATCTTATCCAGTCTCGTGCGTTTTCTTGTGTCCTTGTTTTTTCTCTTCACGATTTGCATAGTTATAAGGATTGGTGAGATAATCCGAAATTTGTAATCTTAATTTTTTTTTTACTTTTCGTGTCATTCAGATATTTGTAAATGCTTTTTTTGCTTGACTAAATAGAAAAAAAGATAATCAATAATAACAAAGACTTTCAAGGATTTTTATAGAAAAAAAACATGGTGTCACAAATTTAATCAAAACAAGTGCAATATTCGAACAAAGAAAAAAACTTTATTATGCACCGAATGATGTACATGTTTGCATGTAAAAGTATAATATGTCATACTTTACATACATGTAAGTATTTTTTATAAGAAAAAAATTGATTAAAGCATTATTCAAAATTGTTAATTGGTAATTTACACAAAATGACGGTTCACATGACAAAAGCTTTCTTAATTTTTCATAAAGATTCAAATGACAAAAACTTTTTAAAAGTTTCATAAAGATTCAAATGACTAAAGCCTTCTAAAAGTATCATAATGATTTAAATTACATAAGCTTCATAATGATGCAAATGACTAAAGCTATCTTCAAGTTTCATAATGATTCAAACGACTAGAGCTTTCTCAAAGTTTCATAACAATTCAAATGACAAAAGCTGTCTTAAAGTTTCATAATGATTCAAATGACAAAACTTTCTTAAAGTTTCATAATGATTCAAATGACAAAACTTTCCTAAAGTTTCATAATGAGACAAAATCACGTGTTTATCTAGAAAATGGTTTTGATACTTATATGAAATGAAAAAAAAATAAGGTAACAAATTGTGACCAAAAAATACAATAACCTTCAGTATTGGTGAGACATTACAACAAAAAAATTCATTCGTGAAATATGTTTGGAACACAGTGAAAAATTACCAACGTAGGGTATTTTACACAGACACTTCTCAAGCATAAGAAATCTACTGTTAGTGAAAATTTAATTGTAAATATTTACCCATTCTGAATATTTTCAAGTTTCAACAACTGTTTGCAATCCCGAAAATGCAAATCTTGTTAATCTTACCACCTACCCCTTGGTATGATTCTTTTTTTTTTCCATGTTTTATCCACGATCGAATATGAGCTGCTGAAAGCGCCTCACGAGAGTGTTCATTGGTTACCTGAGGCCTTTTTAAAAGAGCGAGCGTTCGCGAAAATTCCCTATACCTCCAACAGAAATGTTCGCGAGCGTTCGCTTTGTTAACGTTGAACACGCCTCTGGTTTACACTCTCTCATACACAGAGAGAAATATTTCTCTCTCTCTCTCCATGTATATTTAGTTATGATTCTTTGTAATAACAGCCAACACAACAGTCAAATAAGTTTCTTTCGTACCAAAATCACCGGCATGGGCTGAAACAGATTTTTAAAAATATCTGTACAACGTTATACTTCATCCTATATTGAAGGATCACTAGAAATACTTTATTTAAAAAATAAGGATTACCGTAATGTTCTGAATCATTATCATTTGGTGAATACGTACCTGGAAAATATTAACAAAGGAATTTTTACCAGATCTACAGCTTATTTAATCGAAAGTGGGGATATCTTAAAAGATGCAAGTAAACATTTTAATATTTCAAGACATTCATTGAATTAACGTAAGTCTCGTTAGCAAAATCCTAATTATGTTTAAATTAATTGATCTTCCTAAATCTGAGCTTTTTGAATTTCTTAAGCCAAACTTTTTTCTATACATGTATCTCGTAGTCACTTTAAAACTTCAGATCCTGCTTTATTTTCTGACAACAAATAGTGCCTCTTCTTCATGAATTCTAACACCTCTCTTTTAGTGCTCTTATTCAATTACAGTGTAACTTTTTTTCTTCAATTTAAATCTAACATGATCAGGATAAAAGTCATACCTCTTCTTATAATAAAACCAAGTAGGATTTTGATAAGGACAAGGACTGCATTTAGTACTCCTAACCCTATAGCAATGGCCTCATTATAGTCAGAAACGTCTTTAGTAGTATCTGTCTCTTGTCAGTGGAATAACATATATTATATATGATTCAGTTAAATGTAACCCAAGTTAAAAAATGAGGTCACTCAGTAAAATTATTATAAAAGAAAAATAAAATGCACAAAAAATTCAAATTTTTAAACATGGAATTTTTTTCTACTAGGACATACATATACGCTATTTATCGTTTTCTGATGAAAACGGAATACCTACCTGGCATTGGATGATTGGTTAGAAGTCCCTCCAATAAACCTATCACAGGCTACATGTATATATTCTATATCATTCGGACATTTGCTATAGAATATGTCGGCTTTGACAATTTTGTTTTTTTCCATTGGTGTAATTTAATCCATTGCTAAAGATTCCAATCTAAAAAAAAAATAAAAACATAAAACAGTACTTTATATTACTACAGTGTATGCAATTGGATGGATTGTATACAAGCATTGTGCACTTATTTAAGCTCTACCTTAATGAAGTCCATCTATTGTGGATCGTTTTTCGATTTTTGAGTTTGATGTATAACGTGTCCTCAATTCCATTCTCCATACACAGATTAAAGAAATGGGGAGATGGAAATCCGACTCATTTTGACTTGCATCCGCCCGCAATAAATTGCCCAGCAATTGAGTTCACTCTACATATTACAACTGCAAGGTTTTTACACAGATTCCACGCATACACCACACTCACACTCCAAAAAACACCATACAAGCAACACACGCACACACAGAAGGTGCGCTCAAGTAACTTTACAAAAGCATTTCAGATAAAACAATATGGATAGTTGGATCATCAATCATATACTGGACCGGACTCGCTGTAGCTATCAGGCCGGGTGGGAAGGGGAAATAAAATCAACAAAAAAAACGTATCAGAATCAATAAATGTATGAGAAATTTCATGAAAGACCAACTGCAGGGATTGGTCATTAGCCACGATCACAGAAATAGTGCTGTTCCAAACAGATGGTACATACTTGTGGGCCACAGGCAACAACATATACTGAAATATTATGCAAGCTGCTTTAGAATATTTTATTGGGGGCATATCTATCAGCCATATTAGAGTTCTTAAGATTGCTCCATTTAATCTAAATGTATATATATGTATATTTATGTCATTGTTTTATTAAGTATAACATTGTCTCTAGGACCAAGTACACGACATAGGTTATAATTCATCGTGTTTGTTAGCACAGGACAGGCTGTTATATTTTGTTCATGACTGTAAAAAAATTAACGTTATAATATACCTTTTATACCATATCGTTTATGAGCTCTTAGTGTAGTGCTCATTCAATGGTCTTGATAAGATGACATTAGTATGAAAAGGAGTTGCTTATTCTAAACCTTATCCTATATTTTGGATTATTTTTCTGTTTTTCTGACAAATTTAAAGTGTATATCAAATTATAAAATATACAAAGTCAGGACACAATTAACTGTGCCATGTAAATTAAATTAAAATATACAAAGTCAGGACACAGTTAATTGTGCCATGTAAATTAAATTAAAATATACAAAGTCAGGACACAGTTAACTGTGCCATGTTGTCAGTATTCTAATGTTTTTGTCATAGTGGAGCCCACACCAGGTATGGCTGGGGCCATATCCACCTCACCTGAGTGAGGGGATGCTACAGGCTGGTGCATGTAACAATTAGGCTTGTGTATGCCTCTCCCATGCAAAACGTAAACCAGGTAGCACTGCAGGAGACAGGGCGAGAAGGGCAGGTCACGCCTGCCTCTTTAGAACGCTTGTGATCGTTCAGGCCCGGGTACTGATGTTCACGCAGGCCCCCAGTGTGTTCCTTACTTGTTAAGTTAAACTGGTGCACTGGTAGGCTCCCCAGTTTCCCAACAAAAAATGTTAATGCTGCCAAAATCCACCAATTATTATTATAAACGCAATAAATGTTGAAATGGTAGTTTGTTTTTCAGTCATCTCTTAGTAATTAGTATGTAGAAAAATATGAAAACCAAGTGTTTTAAAAAAGCAGTGTCTTAAGGGAATTTGGTGTATTTAGTGAACTCAATAATTAATGAGCCTTACAAATAACGACATTGTTGGTACCTGTTTAGTCAGCAGGGAGTACTGGTAGTCAGCAGGGACCAGCACGTACTGACCATCAATCTATCTAGTGTGTAAATAATGGCTAAATAATTTGTATGAAAACGTAGCCAACATTTGACCTAATATTAGATTTTACTGGTATTTGCTGACAAGGTCATTGTATCGACCATAGGATTTACAAGTTATGATAATTTTAAACGATACTGCCGATATTTTTGTCTCATCATCTCATTTGTCTATCATTATCTAATAAACTCGTTTAAGAACGATCTATAAACTTGCTTAAGATACTAACACTGTATGCAGGTGATATATTGCTGCATAAGTGAAGGAAGTTTATGATTGAAAAGTTAGTCATCAAGTTTGTCATAAAGCTTTGTTGTTTGTTTATCATTAAACTCTTTATGATTATAAATAATGAATTTTACCGCATTGTAGCACCTGTGTGTTATAATATAATGTTGCTGGGAGACCACTGTTTTGTAATACTTTCTAGTCACTTTTTATTGATTCTGGTATTACTCCCAATCAAAATCTTTTGTTGTCCCCCGCTTGAAAAGTGGGGGATATTAATTTGGGTCTGTTCGTCCGTCCGTCTTTATGTCTGTCTAACGCTTTCGTTTCCACACGATATCTCGAGAACCCTTTGAGCTTTCGCAATGAGATTTTGCATAGCAACTCCTTATGGACTAAAGAAGAACCCTATTGATTTTGAGGTCAACAGGTCAATGGTCAAGGTCATAAATTTGCAAACTGTCTGTTATAACACTTTCGTTTCCGTGCGATATCTCGAGAACCCTTTTAGCTTTTGCAATGAAATTTTACATAACAACTCCCTGTTGTTTAAGGCCGGAAGACCCCTACTGATTTTGAGGTCAAAAGGTCAAAGTTCAAGGTCGTTATTTATTCATTCTGTCTGTATGAAAAACTATCATTTTCGGGCGATATTTCAAGAAGATTTTGAGCTTTTGCAATGTAATTTTATATCAAAACTCCCTAGGACCTCTGTCACCCCTCTCAAAGTACCCCACCCCGTTTGTTTTATTAGTATTTATTGTATTCCATGTCGCTATTTTTAGCACAGGGGCAGAGTCATTACGTATAAAACAGGTTCTTGGTTGACTTAATATTCTTATTACATCTTTTAAAACTTTTTAATAAAGGTTAAAATAGACACCATTTATATATCTATATGACTTCATATTTGCATATCATTCTCGCTAAGCTGAAGAGGCTCCGTCGTCTAGTGGTATGTCTCTCCCTTCGCATGTGAGAGGTCCTGGGTTCGCATCCCGGATGATCCAATTTTTTTTCGAAATACTTTTTGTTTACTAAATGATAGTATTTTAGTATTTATTGTATTCCATGTAGCTATTTTTAGCACAGGGGCAGAGTCATTACGTATAAAACAGGTTCTTGGTGGACTTAATATTCTTATTACATCTTTTAGAACTTTTTAATAAAGGTTAAAATAGACACCATTTATATATCTATATGACTTCATATATGCATATCATTCTCGCTAAGCTGAAGAGGCTCCGTCATCTAGTGGTATGTCTCTCCCTTCGCATGTGAGAGGTCCTGGGTTCGCATCCCGGATGATCCATTTTTTCTTCGAAATACTTTTTGTTTACTAAATGATAGTATTAAGCTCGTGAAATAAAAAAAAATTATGAGGTCTGGCTTCTATAAACTCATAAAATCATCATTACAGTGTGATAAATATTCCATATAAAAAGAATCTTCTATACACATAATAAAGAATAAGCAAGCAAGTCTTTTTATCCATATTGGCATATTTTATTTGCTTCAGTATACATGTATACATTTCATAATTCTACAAATTCAGTCAAGGGGATCCGACCCCCCCCCCTCCCCCGAACTGCGCATGGTTTACTTTTTCCCTAAGCGGGGGACACAAATTCTCTGAATTAGCTTGTTTTGGATTAAATAATTCTTCACTCAAATAAAGAACATTTTTTTGCACTTATCATGTTTTCTGTTATGAACTTTGGAAACAAACATGGCTGTTATGTTGCCTCGGACTACCAGTAAGGTTTTAACATAAATATTAACAAGCATTCTGAGAGTGTTACATAAGTAATACATGTCCCTTAACGGGATCCCCTTTTCTCTTTAGGATGTCATTTTATAATATCCTGCTTATGAAAAAGTGCCCATAAAATGTGGACATACCGGTTATATTCATGTACTTGTTTATAAGTAAAACGTCTTGGAATGAAGTTGATCTTTCTTACAAAGAGAGACGTCTATCAATGTCATTATACATACATGCGTGATTTGGTCAAAACAGCTCATTTTACATGATTAAGAAATACATTAAAAAATCAAAACTTGCTCTATCTATGGTTTGTCACCTAGAGTAATCTGTTTTCCGGGACAAGCCCTCACCACAGTTAGAATGTCTCCCATACACTCGCTATAGCAAAAATTGCAGACTGAGTATTGCTTGAAAACAATTTTGAAGAAAACAAAAAGATTTGCATTGAAAATAATTATTCCAAATTAATTAAAACAATTAAACCTTTTCTTTGCTTGTCTGTCCATTATGCAGTAAAAATATTTATTTATTTTGAAAGCAAATGTGTTCTGGTATAAAAGTTATGACTAAGGTAAAAAAAAAAGCTTGATATCAAAATTACCTCCTTCGCTGTTACTGTTTTTTACTAAAATTTCAATTACCAATTCTCTTTTTTGTTTTATGTCGAATTCTTAAATTTTAATTCTTCAGTCTCAAATTTTTCTCACGTATTAATTGCTGTACAGTATAATTACGTTTGTATTCGAAAAAGATATTTTATACTCTATAATTCATAAAAACTTTATCTGATATTGTTCTTAAAATCTAAAAAAAAGATACATATTTTCTTCCTTCTTGGTATGTCCTTGTTTGTCCGAAGAGCTTCATTCCATTTGCTGTTCATCTTCAACATTTGGATTTATAATGTAGCCTGAATCAGCACTGTTATTTCTCGAAAATGGATCAAGGTAAATGTTATCCCTTGAATATGAATCAAAATATACTATACCATACAAAAAAATCATATTATATCCTAAAGGCTTATTATACTCAAAAACATTTTGTAAAACAAAAGATACTTGAGAAAAAGAATTTTGTTTTCAAAGTTTAGAGTTTCTTTATCATAAATTTTGATGTAAATTAGTGTAGCCTAAACCTTTATTTCCTTTGGATGATTTTTTTTTTTAAAAATTACCTGAGCGATGTCTGCAATAAGAATAAGAAGCACGAAGGACTTTAAACAGGACTCCACTAACAACTACTAGTGCTAAAACAGCTACTCCAAAGAGTATACCTAAAATCACTGGTACCATTGAGCTGTCCTCGCTGGAAAATTAAATATAACAAAGTCTGGAATAAAACGTAACATCTGAGAATAGGTTTTTGATATTAAAAGATTTAAAAAAAAAAGACAGGCCTCGTTTATTAATGTTAATGAAATTATTAAAATTTCAAGATTATTTCAATTACGTAAAATATTATACCCATTCAAAATAGGTTGATTGTCAATCTGTTCTTGACATCTTTGATTCCATGAGGGATTGGGCGACACTGAAGGTAGCGTTTTAAAGAGATCTTTTATTCTCTTCTCAAATACCGAGTATCCACCCTCTTCTAAAGTAAATCGGCCTATCTACAAAAACAAGTACAGCTATATTACAATTGAAATATTTGAAAAGTTATAGTTTGAGGATTGATACTGAATTTTTAAAAATTATTCTGTTATGATATGTGTTGAGATAACGAACGGTATTCGAGTTCATAAGTCCATTAAACAATACAAAATAGGAGCTGGTCAAACACAGACCTCCAAAACTTCACAGGTGGAATCAGGTGCCATGGAGGAGTGAGAATCCCCTGCCGACCGGCCACACCCGTTGTGTGCTCTGTGTCATTATCGGGAAATAACGAAAAAATACTTTGACAACTTAGTGTGTAAATAATTGCATAACAATTAGTATGGAAAAAGTCAGTCCGCATTTGACTTATAATTGATAAATTATTTATGCTGATGAGGACATTGTATCGACCACAGAACTTACGAAATGAGACGATACGTTCCTATATATTTTTACCTCAAGATTTTGTCATTGAAGTAATGCTACTTTTACAAGTTAACTCGCAAAACATTGCAAAACATAGATGTACTTTACAAGACATTTGTGCAAGATACCAGAGGATGGTGTTGCCTATATAATCCTTTTGTTAATATCTTTAATTGCAAATATAAACAAGAGGCCCAGGGGCCATATCGCTCACCTGAGCACATCGGCTAGGAAAAAAGTGCAGATCAGTACTGAAAAGTTTAGAAGTTTACTGAGGGGGGCTGGGGGGCTACCCTCCCTACCCCAAAGGGCCATGATTTCAACAAATTTAAATCTCCAATACATGAGGAGGCTGCTGTCAATATGACTAAACATTCATGTAACATATCTGTTCTTGGGATTTTTCTTTATTTTTCTATATAAAAATGTTAACGACCTTTGTGGCCCCACCCTTCCCTCGGGGGTTATGATTTGAACAAACTAAAATCAACACAGCCTGAGGATGATACCACATGAATTTCTTCTTTCCTGATTCTTGAGATGAAGATTTTTAAAGATTTTTCCTATATATTCCTATGCAAAATTTTGATCAGGAATTGTGGCCCCGCCCTACCCCCGGGGGTCATGATTTATACAAACTTGAATCTACAATACCTGAGGATGATTCCACATGAGTTTCATTTTTCCTGGCCCAGTGATTCTTGAGAAGATTTTTAAAGCTTTTTCCTCTATATTTCTATGTAAAACTTTGATCGGCCATTAAGGCCACGCCCTACCCTCAGGGGTCATGATTTGAACAAACTTGAATCTACAATACCTGAGGATGATTCCACATCAGTTTCATCTTTCCTGACCCAGTGGTTCTTGAGAAGATTTTTTTAAAATGCCATTAATTTTTCACGAATTCAGAATTATCTCCCCTTGGAAGAGGGCGTGGACCTTCATTTGTACAAATTTTAATTCACTTTACCCAAGGTTACTTTGTAGCAAGTTTGGAATTAGCCAAGTGATTCTTGAGAAGAAGATGAAAATGTGAAAAGTTTACGACGACAACAACGACAGACAACGGACAAATTTTGATCAGAAAAGCTCACTAGTTTGAGCCTTCGGCGCAGTTGAGCTAAAAATCTTAGAGATGTAAATATCTATAGACAACTAGAAACCAGTGTAGAAATCATGAGATAATCATAATTTTAATATTTCAATGTACATGTATTACGAAGATATACATAACAGATATCTGAGGAACGTGCCGTCTGTCCTTAAACGAGACTGCTGATAGTCTTGCTTCAGCAACTTCGTCAATAACTTATCTCGATTCAGAAACTGTTCAAACATAGAATAAGTGAAATACACATTCTCAGATATGCATGTCGAAAACATTAAACACTATTTATTGCTAGACAAAACCAAACATACTTCAACAAATACCAGTTGACTGGCATCTGAGGACTTCCTCTGGACTTGATATATTTTGTATCCTATATTACCATCACCATTTTCGTCAAAAACTTTGGATGGAATCCCACTATCAGCAATCACCAGTTTTTCATTCTTTATTATGTCGTAGACCTGTTGTGGAGAATTTCGATATTTTTGACATAAATTAGAAGACTGGCTGCCACAGATATCAGCAAAAGATTTATTTGTTCCTTGTAGAAGAGAAAACATGGCATTGATAGCAAAGGCGGTCCATAGTTCTGGTTGATAGTCTTTGTTGTTATATTCTTCCTGAATACCAGCACACTGTTTAACTGAACGTTTGTTAAAGCTTCCCGGCATAAAACAAGCATTTTTTTGTTCAAAATACTCTTGTGTCCAGGGGTTAACATCGTTGTTAAGGTCGGCGAGCCTACCATGTAGATAATTCTCAAATTTAGATGTCCCAGTTAAAGGCTTCATTTGTAGGGACAAAGATATGGTTCCTTCTAGCTTGAATTTACCATCAATTATATCTTGTCTTAATCCAAACGCCCCAGAACCTATGAACAGATATGACCAAGGATATATTCTTTCATGTAGTTCAGACATAACGTCTTTTATAACATGACTTCCCAGAAAAAGGAGCACAACTGTAGCATACGGAGTTTTTTGAAGATTATCATCAATCTTTGTGTAATCATTTTCTCGAATTTTGATTTCATTTGCAATGCATATTTTCAAATCTTTAGCTACGCGTACAATAGCGTTCCTTCCTCCTTCGCCATAGCCTCCTTCACTGTACATAATCTGTATGTACGTAGAATTGAGTGAATTCACTATATTAATCATCGCAAGTGCTTGTTTGTCGTCAGGAGTGCATGTGCGCATGAAGTATTTATAGGTAGATCTGTCACTCAACACAGCAGCGGTTGAGGCGTAACTTATTTGAGGAAGATGAAAGTCCTGAAGTATTCTTGCTGTTGCTATGCTGATGTCGCTGCTATATGCAGCAACAAACCCCAGAGTATTATTTGTAATATCTGAAATTAGAGAACCATTGGATAAATATAGGCCTTCCCTTAAAAAGTTCAGAAGTTTTGCTTGAAATAAGCAACGGCTGGTTACAGCTGTTAAAAATGATATATCCGATCTTCTTTGTGCCAAACATTTTGGCATAATTTCCAAGTTTTTCGTTCACCGTTCTACTGCAAACCGAATTCCTTCCACCACCTCCCAGCCATTCGATGTACGAATATCACCACACTTCATAGGGTTGTGTATGTCCTTGTTAAAGACAGGAACCACTGCAGCGACATACAAATCACCTTTTTTAAAAACAACTTCATTTGCCAAGTTACCATTTCGGCAAGATTCACATTTCTTTTGGGAATCACACTGAGCCTTTATGATATCCGGCCAAACCAATCCATCTTCGTTCTTCGTATAATCTCTCAACAAGTCTGTATTTAAATTCAACGTTTTATTGTTGTACCATCCAACCTATGAACAAATGGTAAACTTAGTTATCTTCCTGTCTTAATAAAAGCATTATATGTTTATCAAATTTTATCTGTGGTTTGGTTTAAATCATTTTAATGAAAAATAATAACACTTATAATAAAACTATTTAGCTGAAGTATCTTTGCTTGCTTATTAAATACGTGAACAAATGTATCTGTTTCAAGTGGGAGAATGCTTTTTATACATCCCTTAACTATACGTACCTTCTCTAAACACGTTTCTTGACTTTTTAGAATGCAATTTCGGAAATGATAAACTTCATATTCATCAAAATCTCCTCTAATATTAGCGTCAGTTTGTCCATTAAAAGCTATTCCTAGGTTTTGTCGTAAACCATCAGGCATTTCTTCTTGAAGACTTATACTTGTATTTTTACCTCTTTCTACAAGTTTGTAAGTATTAAACCACAAGGTACTATTCAGATTGCTGCACAAACCCTCTGTTTCACCACATTCCTCTCTTTGGAGGTCTTTGAGAAGTTTGGCTTGCATGATAGTGGACAAAATTGCGTAACCTTTAAATGCATTGTAACCAGTGACAGAATCTACGTCAGCTAACGTTGGCATCAAGCAGGTAGAATTCTGAATATCACAAGAAATAATCTTCTCGACAACCTTCTCTAACCACGGATTAGACGACATTTCCTGACTTAAAATAGTTTTATCAGTCAAAATATTTGACCAATGCAATTTAAAACTCTCAAAAGTCAACCATGGAGGACTAGTGAAAAAAGAACCTTTTGCTACAGGATACTGGTTTAAAGTCACTTTGTCTATTACAGAGGATCCATCAGAAAAGATCATTCCAAGTTGAAAATTAAACTTTTCTTTGAGTTTATTGACAGCATTGAGAAAAACTTTGGTAGTTTTAGTAGACGCAAATACTATTACTCCTGTTATTCTACTTTCAGCATTAAAAATCATGGACTCTATAACTGACTGTAGGTCTTGAGAATTCAGAAGACCATTTTCTCTAGATACTGCTGAAGCGTATGCAATGCATATCTTTCTTGACTGAGTCTGAATTTTAAAATCTTCATAGTTACCCCGCGCGTATGTATTGTGTTCATAAACTACACCAATGTAGTTCCATTCAAGTTTTTGTAATAGAGAAGTGATGACCTAAAAGGAAATAGTAGGGACATGTTTTAAATCAGAAACCATTTTCTCTAAATGAATATGATAAATACAAAGATAATTTTGAATTCCAATTTTTTTTCAAGGAAATAAATTAATAAATGTACTTACAGTTATTTGTTTAGTATCATTTGGAACGAGTCTGACAATATTTTGATATTTATTTCGATCTTTTAGGGATGAGGAAGTAGCAGAGAAGAGTGTTTGTATGAGCATGTTTTTGTTTTCCAATGAGCTGATATATAACGAAGTGTCTTTAGCTTCTCCGCTGTACTCTGGACTGATTATTCCTTTATAAGTACATCATTTACATGATTAGTCTCGCTGTTTAATTTAATATCCTTTATCAACATCTAAATTTACACACGTGTTTAAAATTGCTCGAGTATGCTTACACAAATAAAGATTAAGCAATTTTTTTTACAAGCACAATATTGCATCAGCGAAAGCTGCCTAAAATAGTTTATTATTCATAACTTTATATGTACAATTGCTCAAATATTAAGGAAAGTTTAATACAAAGTGTATTACTGTTTCCATAGGAGTTCCTGATTGAATGCAAGTCGATAGTGTTTACCTATGATTGGCACTAAATTTTTATTGGTTTTATCCTGAAGTTTTCTGTAGACTATTTTACTGGTGTATTCTACAGCTCTCCCCTTGATATTGCATGTTGGAAAGGCTTCAATACCTGCACATTAGGGAAAGGATTTTATATCTGTTATTTCTGGTTATTAACTTAATACTTAAAAGTAATATTAAGAAACTAGAATTTTTCTTGTATCAATTTCTTTTACATTCTCCTTAAAACATCATTAAAAAGTTCATGATATTATGTAACTTGAGCTTACCAAGTTTTATTCCTGGGATATAATTATCCTGATTTAGCTTGTTAAGTGTCCATTTCACAGCCTCAAAGCTTCGAACAGGCATTGTTAGAATATCATTCTTACAATCCCCATCTCTAAATATTTGGAACAATCCTCCAAGATGGACGTCTCCTTGAAGCACGGTACTTCCGTGAGATTGCGAGATCCTCAAGATGAGAAACGCAAATATAAGGAGTCCGTTCATGTCTGAAATAAATATTAATTAATTTTATATATAAATTGTTAGACCACAAAGTTGTCTTCGAATAATTCCGTTTACACCATTATGATAAGGAGTGCACAACAGAGCTGACAGGGGATACTTACTTGTCGATGGCACCTGATCCAATTTATGTTTTAAGAGGTCTGTAAGTGCTCTGCACAATGTATATAGTTTCAAAAAAACTTCCAAAAATTAAAAGGAATTCGTTGTTATATTTTACAAAGAAAAATATTTAATTTTGTTTAACGTCTTAGAAATACACACCCTAGACCTGTGTGTTTTTTTCTGTCCAGTTAGATAGTATGTTGCAACCGTAATTAAAAATTAGTATAAATCTAAAATTTCCAAGGAAATTAAATACTATTCAGTTTCAGTTTTTATATGATTTTAATTCATAGCAATGTTCTAATTTTCGAATGATTTTATTTTTTATGTGGATAAAAAACTTAATGCTTTTGTAATATTACAAGGACCTTTCTCTATTATCATGTGATATGTTAAATTTATATGATTTCTGACTTAAAAGCATCTACATGTGTATTTGCTTATACACAGAATGGATGCCTTTATTTTGCTAGAGAAGTGTATTGTTTCAGTTGGGCTCGGCCTGACTATAGAAGTATATAAAGGCTTGGGTTTGTCCTTCTCCTTTCTTTCTGCTGAACTCTTCAAAAGTATAGACATGTGAAATTTGTTGTTGAAAAAAATTAAGTAATTTTGCCTAGTAAATCTCAAATAATTCTTAATTTTCTTTGTTAACTTTTGATTTCCAACAAATTTAAGCAATATCCTCTAGGTTCATCTTATAGATACAGTGGATGACACTGGATTGTGAATTTGCATGTGGCAGACGACACATACGTTATTTCTTCATCACATACATAAACAGTCATTTTATACTTATCGTTTGCAAATTTAATTTCTTTGTTGCGTCGTCTGTTGTATCTGTAATTTACAGGAAAAGAAATTGGATGGTGTTTTTTTTAATTCTTTATAACTGTATATCCTGACACGCGCATGTGACATGTACTTGTGTTATAATTATTCAGTATTAAGTTATTCTATAATTTTCGTTACATGTTACATACTGTAATTCATCAACAACGGAAAAAATGTCACCCCAAAAAAGGAGAGCCAGCAAAAAGCCACCGATTTCTACTACAAGCGGTGAACCGACTGGTGAGGCCCCAACTGTAGAAGAGGGCACTGTGGCTACAAGTGGAGGAAAGAATTCTGATCCCCAAGTTGACATGAACAGGCCTCTAAGTTCTAAAAGAAGGAGAGCAGAAGCTGCTCTTTCATCACTTGAACCCAATCCTGCTATACCAGGTATATCTACCCCCTTGGAATTACCAAATTCAGTTCAAACAGTATTTTCACCTCGAGCAAGCATTGTCTCAAGTAGCATAAGAACAAAAATCGTCAATTCTATGTACATTGATATTGCTGTGCTCCTTGATAATACTTCAATAAGTGAGACGATTGAGAAGAAAATTTACTTTAATGATAAGAGGGAACTGATAACCAGGGAAAGCTCCCAAACTACAGTCAAAATAACCTCAAGAGATAAATGGACGGATGCATTTATCATTTATGCGAGCATTTATTCTGCATACCACCCAGAGACTTTTCAAGATCTCTTTAAGTATTTGCATGACATTAGACTCTGGGCTTCTCGGGGAGGGAGGGGGGCTCGATGGGATGGAAGACGTACGATGAGCAATTTAGGCTCCGTCGTAGCCTGAACACTGCTTTGTCTTGAGTTGTCTTTGTATTAATTCTGAACTATGGCTCATATACATGTCACCTGTAAGTTCGCCTTCTGTAGTGGGAGGAACAAATTCTACACCAACAGGACATGTGAAATGTTACAATTGCAATTATCAATGCATTTGTGCTAGGCCTCAGTGCATTTACATGCACTGCTGTTTAAATGCGATGGGCCGCACCCATTCTATACTTGGCCGGTAGGCAATAATTACATGGGTCAAGCTGAACGAACATATTCTTCAAATGTACGAAGCAGTTTAAGGTCACCTCAGGGTCCTAACAATTTTTCTTCTCAAACACCCATCAACCCCCAATACACGCGACCCCTCAGACCACAGACAAATCTTGGAACTAGGAAAAACCCAATTAAGGTAGGCAGACTTAAAGAAAATTTGAAAGATTACCCTGATAAAAACGTTGTAGAATTTTTAGAGGATGGGTTTACAAAAGGTTTTAAGATTTGCTATAAAGGTTCTAGAACCCATATTTCTTGTAAGAATTTGTCATCTGCGACAGAATATCATGATCAGCTTTTAGAAAAAATCAACAAAGAAATAAGTTAAGGTAGAATTTTGGGTCCTTTTATTGATTTACCAATAGCAAACCTGCATTTATCTCAAGTAGGTGTTGTCCCCAAATCTGAAGGGGGATGTAAGATGATATCCCACCTCTCTTACCCTGAGTTAAGTGGTGTTAAATATTTTATTGATCCTGAGCTCTGCTCAGTACTATATTCTTCATTTGATGGAGTTATAGACATGATTGCTAGGTTGGGAAGGGGGCGTTGTTAGGAAAATTTGAAGTCAAGAGTGCCTGTAAGTTGATACCCATTTACCCGGGTGATTTTGACTTACTTGGATTCTCACTAGATGGATTGTACTTTATAGATAAATGTTTACCTATGGGGTGTAGCATTAGCTGCAAAATTTGGGAAACTTTTGCCACGTTTTTACATCGGTTGAAAGGGTACAAATATGGACTTAAAAATTTGGATCATTATCTAGATGATTTTATTTTTGCAGAGAGAAAAGAAACTCATGAATGTGCTCTTCTCATTTCTCAATTTATATCAATAGCTTTTGACATTGGGGTTCCAGTAGCTGATGAAAAAAAACACAGGGCCTACCACAAAGTTAAAATATCTGGGTTTTGTGATTGATACAATAGAAATGATCATTAAAATACCAAAAGATAAAGAGGATGCTTTATTACAAACTATGGAAGTTTTTCTTGGCAGGAAAAAGGTGACTTTTAAGGAATTGCAATCATTAGTTGAAACTCTATATTTCTTTTGTTAAGCGATTAGATCTAGTAGAGCCTTTATTTGTAGATTTTATGACGCAATGTCTGGGGGGTTGTAAGCCATTCCATCACATCAGATTAACTCTAGACATGAAAAGTGACCTTAAGATTTGGGAGATTTTCATAAAGCACTTTAACGGGGTAACATTCTTCTCAAATATGGATTGGCAGGATTCTAATATCTTAGAATTTTACACTGATAGTGCGGGTTCTAATGCTCTTGGATGTGGGGCTTACTTTCAAGGTAGTTGTTTTTTCTTCTATGGCCAAAACATTGGGACATTTAGGAAATTATGAAAAACATTACATTTCTTAAGTTAATTCCAGTAGTGATAGCAACTGAAATTTGGGGGAATTGGCTAGTAAAGAAAAAGGTCTTATTTCATTTTAACAATATAGCTCTAATTAGTATAATCAATAAGCAAACTTCTAAATCCAAGAGAATTATGGAGCTAGTCCGGCATTTTGTTCTGAAATTCATGGTAAATAATGTTGTTTTTAAAGCTAAACATATTTTCAAGTATTGATAATAACATTGCGGACTCTATTTCTCGGAAACAGTGGCAGAGGTTTAAGGAATTGGCACCAGGAGCCAAGCCAAATCCAGAAGTTCCACCAGGGGAGTTAGTGAATATTATATACAATTTGAAATAGACCGGTTACTTTAGGCATCAATTTCTAGGAACATCAAGCTGTCATATCAAACAGGATTCGCATTATTTCACAAATCCAGGCCTACTTTTGACTTGGACGATATCTGGCCACCACTACCTAGTCATGTGATTCAATACATTGCTTACTTGTCACGCTTAGGATACTCATTTTCAACAGCTAGGTCTTATGTATCAGCAATAAGCTTTAACTGCAAAATTTAAAACTATTATGATGTTACTAGGAAATTTATGGTTACAAAATAATTAGAAGGGATGGGGAGGCTTAACAATTCAGCTGATTCTAGACTTCCTTTTACCTCCACTTTACTTGATAAGATATTACACATGTTGCATTCAGTGTGTTTCAATTGATATGAGACTTTGCTTTTTAAAGCAGCATATTCATTGGCTTTTTTGCTTTTGTTAGAGTTGGTGAAATTTGTTTATCTGTAGGAAATGACAGTAATTCAATTCTGAAAATTTCAGATATTGAATTTGACCAAGATGAAGCAAATCTGTTATTAGTCATGACTACTTAACAAACACTGCAATTAATTTGAATACCATTTTAGTGTATACTCATAGAAAATATAAACGGAGAAATATACACGGAGAAACTTGCGTTAAAGTGACGTCACAATGAGACTGCAGCGACGTTAGTAAAAAAGCAACGATATAGGGCAGCGAGAAATTCAAATAATAAGCATATTTTGGTTGCTTCCAAACATGTAAAATGTAAATATAAGAAATGTTTTTAAGTTTTCTACTAGCGCTTCATGAAAAATATGCCTACGTGCAAGTCTGTGTGATTCACAAACCAATAACTCACACGAAACTTAAAAACATTCCTTAATTAAACAGTCTATAACTGATCAAACAGGCAAGGATGTTACAAAATGTTTTGAAGGAATACGTGATATTCATAATAAATTAAACTAGTATTATTTATTATACAATCGTCACTTTATTTGTTAGTTAGAACTTATTAATTCATTATTGTCAACATGTATAGTTTTTGATTAGAACTTGAAAGTTTTTTCAGCCCCCTTGCACGTTTGGTGTGTTGGCTCCTCCATTATAAAAAGAGCATTTTTCGAAGCCTTTAAAAGTCCCTCTGGGGTCAACCTAGCTTTAGAAAGAGTCGGATTTAATATATGGTGGCAGGGATACTCTGGATTGAAATTCATTGAAGTAATGAAAAAACTGTTGCACACGAAGAATTTTGAAAATGATCCTAACTTTATTGAACAACATTGTTGAGGAAATGACATCAGTACAACAGCATATTCTTTATTTGTAACCAACCTTATATGGTCCCAGATCCTTCCCCGTAATCAATGGCGATATTCAGAAAATTTAATGGCCATGGAAAACTATAGAAACCGTTTAAATAGGAAGTAATTAAATACATATTGAAAAGGGGGGGTGTTATCTGAAACATCCAGATTTGATAAAAAATATAACTAAGTTTTTTACTATCTGATGGCGTTCATTTATCAGAAGTAGGAAACTCCAATTTTCTTAATACAGTGCAGGGAGGCCTTGAATACTTTGCCCCCAAAAAAGGGTTGCGTGTATCCAGACAAGTTTGTAAGTACATAGAAAAAGTTTTGGGGGGGTCTAGGGCAGTATTGGGCGTGGACCAGTTGGCTTGTGGCTTTTCCCCTTGTGTGGGGTGATTTCAAACTGTGCCAGTATGCGCACACCAATCAAACCGTTTACAATATTTGTGTGATACTAAATATGAACTAAAAAATGCATATTTGAGTTTGAGATATATTTGAGATTTTAATTTTGAGATATTTGATATTTGAACTACTGTGAGTTTGAGACTTGATGATTGATATGTGAAGTTCATATATGAACTTTGAAATTTAAACTTTGAACTTTGTTTGATGCGTGCTGACTCTCCGCGGTAAACCCAGGAAGGTTAGTGTATAAACAGATTGATTTGAATTGATGGGATTGCCCAATTGAAATGGCATCCCAAATTGTTTGTGAATTATTATGCCACAGCCAATACTCGCCATATGATTAAATATAAAAACTAACATTTGGTGTTGTATTCTTATCTCTGTATAAATAAATTATTTTCGGATGTTTAATTAAAAATAATTTTAAAAAAAATTACGGAGTAAAATCATTACTTTTTTATAGTTAAAAATGTGATATTTGTTTCTGTATTCCCTATTTTTTTTAAAGTTACGCGGAAAGAATTACAGTGGCTGCAACGGTATTGTTGACAAACCAATCGTGTAGAATCGTTCGTGTATCGTGCGTAATCGTTCGTGTATCGTGCGTAATCGTTCGTGTAACGTGTAAAATCGTGCGTGTATCAGACTCAATCGTTTGCGGTTTTAATCGTTCGAGATCGTGTAGATCTCTAAAATCATATTTTAACCTACCAATTTTGTTTCAGATGAGCTTAACTTGCTCTGGATACTTGTTTTTATCTTCATAATCAGTATAGTATTTCGAAATAATGTCAGAAAAAGGATTTTAACACAAATAATTTGTATAACCGGTTTGGTATGGTGACATGCAATCCTCTCATTTTCAGTCCCCCATTTAATCTTGAACTTTAAGCAATAACTCGGTCTTACATAATTACTGTACCACATGTGTTACATTAAACGTTTCAATCTAAGTTTGCAAATTTGAACTCATAAAAAGCAACGAAATTTAACCTGAATAATTTGGCCAAGAATAAGAGTAGCTACTAAACTATTAAAACAGTATTTAAGCATTACTATTTTTACACGATGGAAAAGTCATACGAGTATTGGAAAGGTTGAGATTTCATTTTATTGCATAATGCATGCTTGCCTGTCTTTTTTTTCCTTCCGAATGATGTAACTAGTGGAATTTTAAAATTCACTTCAGACTTTTTTTTTTTGGTTCGCTTTGTCTAAGTTAGATAGAAACTTATTATCACTATCCCTTTCCCATTTATTTCCCATATGATCTGTACCCTTTATGTATAATCAAAGCACTGTTATGTTGATTGATTGTATATTGTTTAACGTCCCTCTCGAGAATTTTTTACTCATGGAGACGTCACCGTATGCCGGTGAATGGCTTCAAATTTTGACCTTTAATCGGCACTCAGGGCCATTGAGCAGTGAAGGATCTTTATCATGCCAACGACTGCCGCTGACACAGGGCCTCGGTTTAAAGGTCTTATCCGAAGGACCCGCAACTTTCACTTCAAAGTGCCGAGCGGATGGCGAAGGAACAGTTGCTACTCATTTTAACGACGAGGTCGGTCGCGGCCAAGATACGAACTCATGAGCTCCCGAACACGGAGCGAGCGCTCTATCATGAACGGTACTGTTATGTTGAAACAATTAAAAAGAATATCCTCATAAGCAAGAAAGTTGATAGTATTAGCCTGAATAATATGTATCTACATCTGAATTGAAAAAAACTATATATGGCTAAATGAAATAGATTCCTATTTATCATCTGATTAAACTTAACGAAAAGTTGTTTTCAGAGAGATTTTTTTATTTTATCAATGCATTGATACAGGATAAATATGGGAAGGAGGTATATGATAATCATATGAATGATATGCATGGTTCCAATCAGGAAGTTAACAAAAGACTCCCGGTGATATTCTGCTTATAATTCAGAAGTACTTTTATATTGCTAACAAATAGAGGACAGCTTTTTTAAAATACAACTTACTTAAAACACGTAGGATTAAACTTACTTATAGTTTTGAACCTACCTTTCTTCCTTTCCGATTGAAGTAGATGGTTGAATGTTTAAATTTGTGACACGTCTTTCCTTGGTTAAGTAAACCCTCAATATACACTCAACAATATACACTCAACAAAACTTCTAAGTGTTCACTTTAATAAATGTATTTATTTAAAAACTAATTTGTGACCCAGTCTTTCCGCAGAAGGATAAAACATACGCTCAACTAGGACCTTAGGTCCCCTGCTCAGTTCACGACTATCGGGCGTGTTTACTCCGCTACAAAATGTAGTGCGTTGCATACGTAAAGTGAAAATAGAATAAATCGTAATACTGTGAAGCCTTCACAGTATTAAGTGTTAGAAAAAAACAGAAAATTTATTTTTGTCAAAAGAATAACCATCTGATAAGTATTAGAAAAGATGGGGGGGGGGGAGTTGCTGAGCAACATTAACCGCAATGTTATAAGATACATGAAATAAATGTATAAGAGTTTAACATCTATGGATTATGTTGGGTGACCTGTGGTCTCCCCTATGATTTTATTCCATGTGAGCTTATAGTATCTATATAACACATTGCCTAACCTCTGATCTCCTTACTAATAGTAAGCGACTCAGAGTAAACGATGCCGATGGTCCAGTCTCTGCGAAATTCGCAGAAGTCTAACAAGCTAGGGGAGGATGAAGATCTTGCCCCCTACCACCCCCTACCTCTTCATTTCGCTTGGACTTTTCACCAATCCTTTAACATAATGGAATAATTATTTGTTAATAAATTATGTAATGTCTCCTTTATCTTCCTTATGAGGCCATGCTTCAATAGGCGACCTCATCAATTTAACACTTATTAGTAAACCCCTGATTTTATTTATTTTACAAAGAAGATGTACCCCCTGTATTGCAAAGTTTGGGGCTGCATGGAGTTCTCCTCCCTTTTCCCTGGAATTAACACATCAAATTCATAAACCAATCAAAACTCTTTTTTAAAAAAAAGAAATAAAACTTTTTAAAATGCATCAACTGTTATTAACTTTTGGGATACATATAATGTACCATCGTCTCAAGCCACGGTCCAGAGTCCCCATATATAGCTCCTAACCGTGACTGCTTGATCACAAAAAGTGTCGTAAACTTGAATATTTACGCCTCTCTTTTGTGACGTCATATTCAGTCAATGACAAGTTTTGTTTCCATCGCAATTGAAATCAACAATTGACATCAACAGTATACAAGAAATATTTGGTACACTGCGATTGAATATTGAAAGGCGCGACAAATGTCATCTCCCGACTATGCTTTACTCGCATTGGTCAATATTTTAATGAACTACGATAAATTCTCTTCTCATTCTCTTCTCATTCAACCACGGCCAGAATGGCAGAGGAGCGTACATTTTGGCCGTGGTTTGCGACGATGATAATGTACTTGAAGAAAGCAAGTTGATTAATCCTCCAAATTCCAATTACTTACATTTAGAGAATTCGGAGAAAGTGTGCACTTTTTCCCTGCCAAAAAATTAGGGTCGTAACTTTTTTCTCGGAGAGGATTTGAAAAATAATTCTACACATACCATGATGTTAAGTTATTGCCTACTTACAACTTTTAGTCACATTATAATAATGTACAAAATAAGATTACCTTTGTCTTTTCCATATACCAGAGGTAACAAAAAGTTAATAAAACATAGGTCACTTTATATTGTACACCTTTAGGGCGACCATAGGTCACCTGATATTGTACATTAAAAGGGAGAACAGATGTCATCTTCTGTTCTACATCATATGGGGGACCAGAAGTCACCTTATATTGAACATCAGTGGGGAGAACAGAGGACACCTTAGATTTTACATCAGTAGGGGGACTAGAGGTCACCTTATATTGTGCATCAGTACAGGGACCAGACGTCACCTTATACTGTACATCAGTAGAGGGACCAGAGGACACCTTATATTTATATAATAGTGTTGCATTATGCATGTACTATGCCTAAATAGTAGGCAGGGTTTGACACATGGTGCACGAGCCGGAGGCGAGTGCACTATGTGTCAAACCCTGCCTACTATTTAGGCATAGTACATGCATAATGCAACACTATTGTTATTATTATGCTGACTGTTGTAATTATTTATGCTGCAATCCATTTGACGTTTTCCTGAAAATATCGGTGCTTACACAGCGCACTTGCAAGAACTCATTCAAAATCTTCATGTTAAAATTGGTTGCATGCTTAGTTATTTTTTTTTTTTAATAGTATTTTCTCTAAATAAGTCGGGATTTTCTGTCCCAAAGCAGCTCATCTTTATTTTCTGTTTTGTTAGTAAGACTGATTTGTTTGCAGACGTCGATTCTCATTGATATTTTACTTTTACATCCTTCAATCAAGCGTTATATAAAAAAGCGTTTTAATGACCCCATGACATCAGTTCATCTAACGATCTGTATGTTATTAGTTTGAAACTTTGTTGTACACATTTATTTAAGGTTCCTTAGAATAATATTTAACTGTTTTCAAATAATATTTGTCTATTTTCTCCTTCTTATGTCAATTGTATAATTTAAGTTTATATATGTAATAAAATCCCTCCAATCAGTGATCGTCTCTGTGGCGTAATCGATAAGGCACCGGACTGACAATCTGATGGTCGTGAGTTCGATTACCGGCGTGTGCATGGTAGAATTTTATTCAGTAAATAAAGCCGTGCACTATTTCGGCATAGTATACTTACGCTATATAAATCCTTAGACCACTATGCGAGAATAGTAGGGTATGGGTTATATAGAGACAAACTGACAGGAAGCATAATAATAAACATCAATAGGGGGACCAGAGGTCAGCTTATATTGAACATCAGTAGGAAGAACAGAGGTCACATTATATTGTACATCAGTAGGGGGGCCAGAGGTCAGCTTATATTTTACATCAGTAGGGAGACCAGAGGACACCTTATATTGAAAATCAGTAGGGGGACCAGAGGGCACCTTATATTGTACATCAGTAGGTGGACCAGAGGTCACCTTATATTGTACATCAGTAGGGGGACCAGAGGACACCTTACATTGTACATCAGTAGGGGGACCAGAGGACACCTTATAATTTACATCAATAGGGGGAAAAGGGGTCACCTTATATTGTACATCAGTAGGGGGACCAGTGGTCATCATATTTTACATCAATAGGGGGACCAGAAGACACCTTATATTGTACATCAGTAGGGGGACAGAGGTCACCTTATATTGCACTTTACATCTTATCTTAACATTTATATTGTACACCTGAAGGGCGACCATAGGTCACCTTATATTGTTCATTAAAAGGGAGACCAGATGTCATCTTCTGTTCTACATCATATGGGGGACCAGAGGTCACCTTTTATTCAACATCAGTGGGAAGAACAGAGGTCACCTTATATTGTGCATCAGTACGGGGACCAGACGTCACCTTATATTGTATATCAGTAGAGGGACCAGAGGACACCTTATATTAAACATCAATAGGGGGACCAGAGGTCAATTGTTGTACATTTTTAAGGAAACCAGGCATAAAATAAAATTTATATGAATGCAGAGATACGTCATCTAGACCCGTCTTAACAAAGAGACATTTTAAAAGAAAATAAGGGCGGACCAGAGGTTACAGATAAAATGCATATTAACAGGGTACTAGATGTTCTCTTATAAGAAAACGACAAGAGGCTTATGGGTCTTTAGGTCATCTGAATATCATGTACAAAATAATGTAATAATGTACAAAATATTTCATGGTATATCTCCCGATTATATGCATAATCTTTTTGAATTTCAAAGTTCTGGATCATACACTTTACGCTCAGAAACAAATTCCGAACTTCGATTACCAAAATATAAAACAAACTTATTCAAAAATTCTTTACAATATTCTGGGGTTATTATCTGGAATGAGTTACCAATTAATATCAGAAATTTCCAATCCCCTACAATATTTGAAAGAAGAGTTGAAAATTTTCAGCTTATAAAACGCAATGATTTTGTGTGATTTTTTTTCTTTCTCTCTATACTGAAATGCTGATGTTTTTATTTGTAACATACTGATTGATTTTTTATTGTCTCATTATTGTAATTTTATTTATTGTATATATGCATTGTATATGTGTTTTTAAAGAAGGCCCCGGGGAAGACTAATCGGGTTACCTTCTCGAAATAAAGTATTATTATGATTATTATTATTATTATTATTATTATGTGAAAACTTTAAAACAATTCAATTTGGTTTGTGCTTTGAACCAGAGACCATGTAATTCGCAATTTTGAAAAAAAAGCACCATTGCTCACCATAACTATATACTTAACATGCTTAGTTTGGCTTCAAACTTACTTAATACCTATATAGAGCGTAGGGGATCAAAAAAGTGCATTTAAAATAATAATAATTAGCAATAATTAGTAGTGCTCATAGACCACAAAAACCCTCATCCCGGGTTCATGTATTTCACAATTTTGGAAAAGGCACCCTTGTTCATATAAAAAATTTGGTTTAAACCAAAGAACAAATTTCAAAGCATTAATTCAATTACAGTATTTTATAAGAGTCCCCACCCCTCAATGGTAATCATAAGCCAGGGGCCTTGAAACTTATATAATTCTGGAAGAGGCTCCCTTGTTTACCATAACTATATGTAGTTAGTTTAATTAATATCCAGGAGCAGAGAGGAAGATTTTCAAAGAATAAATGAATTTTAACTTTACAATTTATATAGCCCCACCATAACACTAAAAGCCCTGCCCTTTGGGTCATGAATTTCAAAACTTTGGAGAATAAATGCATTTCACGATATAATTTTTTATAGCCCTGTCCTAAATTCAGGGCCCCTGACCCTTGGAAAATGAATTTCACAATTTTGGTAGAGGAGTCAAAGCTTTTAATAATTATGCCAACAGTTTGACGGCTTGATGTCAATGAGTCAAGAAGATTTTTAAAGATTTCATAAAGTGTAGTAGTTTTGCCCCAACTTTCTTGCCGAAGGGGTTGTGCAAGTTGAAAAAACAGTCATTATTTTTTAAAACTGTATAATATACATGATTGTATGTGTGTATATGCAGATATTGAAATTTAGTGGCTTTTTATGTGAACATCGTTCAAAATTGTTGAAAGTCTTGAAACAAACATATTGTTTTAGATTAAAGCAAATAAATGACGGAATGAAATTAGGCTCACTTACAGGTGGAATCATGGTGTCTACATACGAGCTGAATCCAAAAATTCTCTCCTCTCCCATTACAGACACAATATCTTCTTCCATTGGGCTTAAAGGTATAATCTCCAGTTTTCCACTCCCCGTCTTACAACGTTCTTTCTGGACGGCAGAAGCTCTCTTCTGTGTACCCCTCTTCACACCATCCCACTTCTTTTTGTCCCCCGCTTGAAAAGTGGGGGATATTAATTTGGGTTTGTCCGTCCGTCCGTCCGTCCGTCTTTCTGTCTGTCTGTAACGCTTTCGTTTCCACACGATATCTCGAGAACCCTTTGAGCTTTTGAAATGAAATTTAGCATAGCAACTCCCTATGGACTAAGGAAGAAGCCTATTGATTTTGAGGTCAAAAGGTCAAAGGTCAAGGTCATAAATAAGCAAATTCTCTCTGTTATAACACTTTCGTTTCCACACGATATCTCTAGAACCATTTGAGCTATTGAAATGAAATTTTACCTGACAACTCCCTGTGGCCTAATGAAGACCCCTATTGAATTTGAGGTCAAAAGGTCAAAGTTCAAGGTCATAAATATATACATTCTCTCTATGTGTAACACTATCATTTCCGGGCGATATTTCAAGAATATTTTGAGCTTATGCAATGTAATTTTATACCAAAACTCCCTAGGACCTCTCTCACCCCTCTCAATATGCCCCGCCCCGTTTGTTTTATTAGTTAATTTATAGTATTACACATCGCTATTTTTAGCACAGAGGCATGAGGAGAGTTATTGCGTATAAAACAGGTTCTCGGCGGACTTTATGTTCTTATAACCTCTATTAGAACTGTTTAATAAAGGCTTAATAAATCAAACACTATGGATTGTGTAAAATTTTGACAATACCGAACATGAATATATTCATGTATGTGACATCACTTCTGTATATACTTTACACGATATAAAGCGATTCCGTGGTCCAGTGGATATGCTTCTCGCTTCCCAAGTGAGAGGTCCCGAGTTCAAGCCCCGGACGGACCACTTTTTTATTTTTATTTTTTAGATATACTTTTCTTTTTTACTAAATAACAGTATTCAGCACTGGTCTGGCTTGTACAAACTCATAAAATCATCATTACAGTGTGATAAATATTCCATATAAAAAGAATCTTCTATACGCATAATAAGAATAAGCAATTAAATTTTTATATCCATAATGGTATATTTTATTTGCTCCAGTATACATGCATGAATACATTTAATAATTTTACAGATTCAGTGAGGGGGGATCCGACTCTCCCCCGCCCCCCGAACTGCGCATGTTTTACTTTTTCCTTAAGCTGGGGACACAAATTCTCTGAATTAGCTTGTTAATTTCTTCGACAGTTCTTTTTGTGAATGAGACAGCATTTACAGATTCCAAAATTTCCTTCCACGCTTGCTTTTTCCTTGTATTGTTGATCATGTCACTGAATTTTGAGTTGATGACATCTGAGTGTTCTTTAACTCCTTGAACTAATATTTCAAGTTCTTTTTCGCTTAAGCGCGGTTTCTTTTTTCTATCTTCCATAATTTCAGCGTTAATTGTCAGAATTTCAATGATGTCATTTTCTTAGTCATGACGTCACAATAGGTTCACGGGACAAAAGAGGTATCAAGAGAATCTATATAAATCTATGTACAAATATATAATGTTACGCCGAAAACGTTAATTATTTATTCATTATTTGTAAATTGCTGTTTATTCATTTATTAGATAAATGATTACCATTTTCAATCATGAATATTTAAAAAATACCCCCCCCCCCCCGACTACGCATTCACTGACTAATAATCACAATAATATGAAAATCTTGATTTTAATAGTTGTAAATAACCTTAAAAAGCTTTATATTTGTTCAATATAAAAATATACACACGTGATAAAATTCTGTCTTATTCTTTTTTCTTAGAAAGTTATTGCTCATTTCAAATTTTGTTTCTATTCCGTTCTCATTTCATTTTTTTTTTATTTCGACAATGCAACACATTTGATTAAAAAAATTAACAAAACACGCTCAAACTATTAAAATTTTAATATGTTCTTCATTCTTTTACGTTCAACGCAGTTGCCCGTTCAGCGTGTTTCACTTGCGGAAACTTTCCGTAAATTTCGCAAAGTTTACGGGAGCTTCGTGAATACGCCGTAAACCATCCGTAATCTTTCCGTAAAGTTTCTGCAATCCTTCCGTAAATGCTCCGCGACTGCGGAAATTACGGAGGCTTTGTGAATAAGGTAAACATCATTTCGGGAGTAGTTCACACTGTTTTAAAGAAACGTTTGACAAAAAAAAAGCTTAGGAATCAGGAAGTCATCGTATGTTTAAAAAAAAGTGAAAGCGACTGCGTGTAAGAATATCTAAACAATTATTAAAAATAACAGTAATTGTAGTTATCCACGTTTGTTTGAATTTCAAACAGATAATGAAACTTGAAGCTATTGCTTAAAATCCTCAAAACAAAATTTACAATAAGATGTACTTGACAAAAACAGCAAAGGTCTTAGAGGAGCAAAGAATTGCAAGAGCACAAAGACAGATTTATATGCAATTTTCTTAAATATTAGTGGTCTTGTAAGTCAAATTCGTATTCGGAGAGGCAGTTTTATTTCTGGAGGAATCTTAAAAGAAAATTTTTGGCAAAAAAAATAAAAGGTTAATAAAAATCAGGAATCTACTACATAAGATTTTTTCATGACAGCGTCCAAACCAACACGCCCTGAAGAGTAAAGGAGTCTTGGGGATAAACAGAAAGTTAATGTTCTTTCACATTAGCAAAATTCGCCAGATCTTTCGCCTTTTGACCTGTTTCATTTTCCAAACTTGAAAAAAAAAACGCCTTTCAGAAGGATGAAACAAGTCCAGAAAATCATAGGATCTGCCATAACCCAGTATACAAAGGGTCAAATGAGTTCTAAAAACAATCAGAAATTGAATAAAAAAAATGTTACAGATATGTGTTTTAAGTAAAAGATAATATTAGGTAAAATCATTATGAATAAATTTTTGAAAAACGTCTTTTGTTTCATTCCAAGCACCGAGGACATTATTTATTGAACAACCCTTGTATAAGGTGACCTCTGGTCCCCCTACTGATGTACATTATAAGGTGTCCTTTGAACCCCCTACTGATGTACAATATAAGGTGCGCTCTGGTCCCCCTACTGTTGTACAATATAAGGTCTCCTCTGGTCCCCAACTGATGTACAGTAAAAGGTATCCTCTGGACCCCCTACTGATGTACAATATAAGGTGCGCTCTGGTTCCCCTACTGTTGTACAATATAAGGTGTCCTTTGGTCCCCCTATTGATATACAATATAAGGTGGCCTCTGGTCCCCGTACTGATGTACATTAAAAGGTGACCTCTTGTCCCCTTACTGATGTACTGTACAATAAAAGGTGTCCTTTGGTCCGCCTATTCATGTACAATATAAGGTTTCCTCTGGTCCCCGTACTGATGTACAATGTAAGGTGCCTTCAGGTCCCCCTACCATACAATATTAGTAACTTTAATATAAGGTTACCTCTGGTCCCCCAACTACATGTACTTTACAGTATAAGGTATCCTCTTGTCCTCCTACTGATGTATAGTATTAGGTGTCCTCTGGTCCCCCTATCGATGTTCAAAATAAGGTGTCCTCTGGTCCTCTGACGGATACTAATATAAGGTGACCCGTGGTCCCCTTTATGATGTACATTATAAGGTAATCTCTGGTCCCTCGACTGATGTACAATATATGGTGTCCTCTGGTCCCCCTACTGATGTAAAATACCGTATATGAAGATTTTTAGCGCGGATTTAATTTTGGCATTATTAGCGAGGGTACCAAAATCGCTAAAATTTAATATCGCTAAAAATTAATTGCGCTTTATGTGTAATAGCTTCTTTAGTTAGCTTTTAAAACCGCTAAAATTACATCTCGCTAAAAATAAATTACCAATATTATGGACAAAATCGCTTAATTTGCGTCTCGCTTAAATGTTGACTTAGACGGTATATTAAAAAGCGTTTCCTCTTCTGATGAACAGTACAATATAAGGTGACCACTAGTCCCCCTACTGATGTACAATATGAGGTGTCCGTTGGTCCCCCTACTGATGTTCAATATAAGGTGACCTCTGAGGTGAAGTTTACGGAGATGACCGAGCGACGACCATGGTAGGGCTTATGCCAGTAAAAAGCTGATGTACAAATACAAAATCAAGAAATTCAAAATAATCATACGGCATGATGTGTAGATCAGTTTACTGTTTATGGTTGCTGCTAAGGACGGTTAGCTTTTTTAAAAAGTTTTACTTGTCTTTACAGCCGTTTGTTGTTCGAGTCCGACAGACAACCATTTTTTGTCTCTAGTAATCTGTGACGTCATATTGAAGCTTACATCATTCCTTCCAAAATTCTGTGAGTATTCTGTTGGATTAGTAATATATACCAGCTCCATCCACGTGCAGATCCAGGAATCTTTTATAGGGGGTTCTACCCGTCAAAAAAATATAACTAAAAATTCCTTTACAAGCAAAAAAGTATTCGGCTCCAATTCAAATTTAAAATGTCATAATTATGTAAAACAAATCATTGAAGTGGAAGAATAAGAAAATGCCATTGCTTCGTATTACCATTTAGCATCTCCTACTTTATTTTGTAATTGGACACATATTTGAGGTCTTCCATAGCAAAGCATAGGCACTGTCCTTCGTTCTATGATATCCAGTTATGAAGGGTATCAATCTCTTATTCGATTCTCATCCTATACCACAGAATGAACTTTATATTTTCACAGATTCTCTATTACATAGTGCCATTATACACCTATTTTACTTTTTGATCTCACACATATTTAGGGTCTTCCAGAGCAAAACGTGGTCAATTATAATCATACGGGAAACGGATTATCAGTTTGGTGAACTCATTATTCACACTTCCTTTAGTTCAATTATGTATTCCTCGTGACAAGACTCCCAATCTGGTACCATAATTTTACTGACTTCATTATATGACATTACTGTGAGAAGACCTGCTTTTGATTAACTTTATCCTTCGTCACTTTTCTGCCATGATAATCAAATTTTTGGGCATATGGGATTTTTTTTCACTACTGGTCATTCTGACTGTCTTTCTAAATGTATGCCCTAAATCTTTAACTTTGTCCATGAATTTTGATTTTTTGTAGCTATGGCTTTCAATTTTTACAAATGTATTCCTTCCAGCAAGAACTTTTATTTCTTCACCAGTGTAATTGGTCTTGACACGCTTAAAAAGATACTAAAATTAACCCTGGTCATACTCTTTGACCATTTTGTTATTTGACTTTCCCCCTCCACATATGATTTTCTTTGAACAAGAGTTTTCGTGGAGTAGTAGTACCATCATTTTTTTTCTCATAACCTGAGAGTTTGTTTTGCATTGAGAAATATTATTCTTTGCCATGAGCTGCCATAGGAAGGTACCAAGGTATTTCAAAAATACATCTTGTTTTTGAATGGTTTAGAAAGGGAGTTTGTTTTTCACGAGTATTCCTGGTGAAACGACCTTTCTTAAAGTACCGACATTATTGAATGCTTGACCTTAAAATTTACCTACATTTGAAAAAAATGAACCTGGCCTTTGGCACTTTCTCATTTAAAGTCATCATTTCGTAAGTTTTATGGTCGATCATTGACCTTGTCAGCAAATACAATATGTCATCGAGTCAAATGCTAACAGACTTTTTTCATACTTGTTGTTAGTCCATTGTTTACACACTGAATGGAAGACGGATTTTTGTTATCTCCCGATCATAACATAGAGCAGACGGCTGATTTGACCGGTCGGCATGGGATGTTCACTCCTCCATGGCACCTGATCCCACCTCTGATGTTTTTGAGGTTCATATTTTCTCTGTCCTTACTTTGTATTGTTTAATGAACTTTTGAGCTCGAATACTATTTGTTATACTTACATATTTCATCAACCATATGGAGGCAAAAGTGTTTCACTAACACATATTTGTTTCGGACCTGTACCACATTCCACTGTAGTCGTCCATCACAAAGGCGTATTACCAGTATATATACCTTAATTCTGACAATACAGTGTCAACAGATTCGTTATGCAAGAGCATATTCTGTGTAGGATCAATACTTAAATTAACAAATAAGGTAAATTAAATGTTTCCATGTTTTCAACTATATTGTTTACAGTGAGCAATATGAAATATTACTATAGTCGTTCTTTTGACCTTGTTTTGTACATCCAACCTTTCGTTCGGTCGTATTATGAGTGACATATTTCAGAAATATTATAGTTGGTCTATTTCTTCTATACAAATTGATATTGGATGAGACGAGTGATGGTCTCTCCGATCAAAGTAGAGGTTTCAAGGCGGTAAGTTCGGTCAACGGGTTGTTTACTTGTGCTATGCATCTTATCAATTCTCGTGTGTTTCCTTGTGTCCATGTTTTCCCTCTTCACGACTTGTATAGTAAAAACGATTGAGATTATTCAAAGTTTGTAATCTTCACCATTTTCATTCCTTTTTTACTTTTTATACAGATATTTTTAAAAACATTTTTATTTGCTTAACTAAAAAGAAAAAAATGCAAAGAAAATCAACATAAGAAACAAAGAATATCAAGGATTTTTAAAATCTTATAACATGATATCACTGATATAATCAAAACATGTACATTTTTCGAATAAAAAAAGCTCAACTATGCACCTTATCAACAAGGATCAACAAGGATACATGAACACGGCATGCATGTGAAAGTGGTATGTTATTACATAAGTAATGTGGCGGAAAAAATCGGCAATTTATAGAAAATGACAGTTCAAATAACAAAAGCTTTCTTAAAGTTTCATAATGATTCAAATGACACTTTCTTAAAGTTTCACAATGATTCAAATGACACTTTCTTAAAGTTTCATAATGATTCAAATGACACTTTCTTAAAGTTTCATAATGATTCAAATAACAAAAGCTTTCTTAAAGTTTCATAATGATTCAAATAACAAACGCCTTCTTAAATTATGACAAAAATACAATAACCTTCAGTAATAATTAATCATTCGTGAAATATGTTTGGAACACTGTAAAAAAATATCAAAGTAAGGTATTTTACACAGACATTTCTCAATTATTAAGAAAGCTACCTTTGGTGGAAATATAATTGTAAGTATTTACCAATTCTAAATATTTTCTAGCTTTACAACTGTTTGAAATCCAGAAAATGCAAAACTTTTTGATCTTACCACCTTTGATACTTTTTTTCCATATTTTATCCTCGATCGGATCTGCTGAAAGTGCTTCACTCTCTCATACACAGAGAGAAAGCTCTCTCTCTCTCTCTCTCTCTCTCTCTCTCTCTCCATGTACATTTAGTTATGATTCTCTGTAATATCAGCCAACAACAGTCAAATAAGTTTCCTTCGTACCAAAATCACCGGCACGAGCTGAAAAAGATTTTTAAAAATATCTGTATAACGTTTTACTTCATCCTATATCAAACAATCACTAGAAATACTTTATAATAAAATAAGGATTACCGTAATGTTCTGAATCATTTGGTGGTGAATACGTACCTGAAAATATGTTAACAAAGGATTGTTACCAGAGCTTTTTTAATCGAGAGGGGGGATATCTTAAAACATATCTTAAAACATTCATTGAATAAACGTTAATCTCGTTAAAAAAGCCTCAATTATGCTTAAATTAATTAATCTTCCTTAATCTGAGCTTTTGAATTTCCTAATTAAAACAAAATCCTAACTTTTTGTTTATATCTCCTAGTCACCTGAAAACATCAGACGCTGCTTTATTTCCTGACAACAAATAGTACCTCTTCTCCGTTTAATGAATTCTAATACCACTCTTTTAGTGTCCTTATTCAATTACAAAGTAACTTTTTTCTTATAATCTAACCTGATCTGGATTAAAGTCATACCTCTTCTTATGATAAAACCCAGTAGGATTATGATAAGGACAAGGACTGCACTAAGTACTCCTAACCCTATAATAATGGCCTCCCTATAGTCAGACACGTCTTTAGGGCTAGTAGTACCTTCCTCTTGTCTATGAAATAAACATATATTATATATAATATAACCAAAGTTAGAATATGAAGTCACTCAGTTAAATAATTATAATTATAAAAGAAAATGTACGAAAAATTCAAATTTTTGAAACATGATTTTTTTCTGTCAAGACGTATTTATACATGATATACACTGTAAATATTGTTTTCCGATGAAAACAGAATACTAACCTGGCATTGGATGATTCGTTGGAAGTCACTCCTATAAACCTATCGCAGACTATACATTCTATTTCATTCGGACATTTGCTATAGAACATGTTAGCTTTGACAATTTGGTTTTTTCCATTGGTGTAATTTAATCCATTGCTAAAGCTTCCAATCTAAAAAATAAATATAAAACAGAACTTTGTATCACTACAGTGCATATAATTGAATTTATCATATACTTAGTAATAAATACACCGATTCTGCACGGTGTGATACGGGTGACGTCACAATACCCCATATCACGGACCAGTCCGAAAATCCATATCACGTATCGGACCGGCGGGCCGAAAATCCATATCAAACCGGAAGTAATGTTTGTATAACGTTTAAAAGTCAATTAACTTGATTTTATTTTAATATTCATAATAAATCTTTCTTTAATGACATTTATGGTCTTAATTTTTTCAGTTACCTAAAATAGGCTTTATTAGATTTTAGAGAGAAATGTCACAAACAAGCACGAAATATTCATCAATGACCATATGTTAACTTGCATATTAAGTGTTTTAAATAAATGATAAATAGAATACTACATACTAAAATCCATATCAAATGTCACATCAGCCCTCGGACCCCATATCAGCCCTCAGGCCTCCGGCCCTCGGGCTGATATGACATATGATATGGATTTTAGTATGTAATATTCTCTATGGATTGTATAAAAGTGTTGTGTGCTGATTTAAGCTTTACCTTAATAATTGTACCCAACGTTAATTCTGGTCACCAAGTTAAACACATGTATCAAAGGTTTAAAGAAACGATTTATGAAATATTTGTAATACATATAGATGGCGAAGTATGCAAAGAATTATTTACAACACCCCATATGGTCGTTTACAGTAAACATAAGAATATAGGCGATCCGATCATTACATCCAATTTTAATCAAATGAAGTTCAAAGAAATTGATTGATTTATGCATAAGGTTCACCCCTTACTACAAATATGAAATGACATGTGCTATAAATACCACCGAAACACTCTTAAGTAGTTTTGACATATAAGTAACTGACCAAGTGCTTCATTAAGAGTGCCGGGTTCTAATAAGTTTAAGACATGTCTGGGTGTAAGTATACCGTCTTTTTCTTTCTGTCTTTTTTTGCACTCTACCGTGAATATGCCTAGGGACATTAATAAGTTGACTACTTTACCGTGGATATGTCTAGGATATAAATAAGGTGACTTCTTTACCATGGATATGTCCAGGATATAAATAAGGTGACTTCTTTACCAAGGATATGTCTAGGATATAAATCAGGTGACTACCCCCCGGTACTTTACCGTGGATATGTCTAGGATATAAATAAGGTGACTACTTTACCATGGATATGTCTAGGATATAAATCAGGTGACTACTTTACCGTGGATATGTCTAGGGACACTAATCAGGTGACTACTTTACCTTGGATATGTCTAGGATATAAATCAGGTGATTACTGTACCGTGGATATGTATAGGATATAATCAGCTGACTACTTTACTTTGGGTATGTCAAGGGATATTCATCAAGTGACTCCTTTACCGTGGATATGCCCAAGATATAAATCAGGTGACTATTTTACCGTCAATATGTCTAGGATATAAATCAGGTGAATACTTTACCATGGATATGTCTAGGATATAAATCCGGTGCAAACTATACCGTGGATATGTCTAGGATATAAATCAGGTGAAAACTTTACCGTGGATATGTCTAGGATATAAATCAGGTGACTACTTTACTGTGGATATGTCTAGGATATAAATCAGGTGAAAACTTTACCGTGGATATGTCTAGGATATAAATCAAGTGACTAATTTACCGTGGATATGTCCTGAATATAAATCAGGTGACTACTTTACCGTCAATATGTCTAGGATATAAATCAGGTGACCACTTTTCCGTGGATATATCTAAGATATAAATTAGGTGAATACTTTACCGTGGGTATGTCTACCGAGTCCCCGCTGTCTGTTGGATCTTCCCAGGAACAAAAATCTTCGTCGTCCTGCTCCTCTTCTCTCTCCTGCGATCAAACTGGTACAATTAGTCTATTACTTGTACAAATAAGTAAATTACCGGTACAATTAGACAATTACTGGTACAAATATAGTCAATATCTGATACATGCAATTAGTCTATTACAAGGACTGTTAATCAATTACTGGTACAATTAATGAACTAATAGTACAATAAGTCAATTAATAAACGGCCAATAAGTAAATCAACATTCCGGTTCAATTTCTCAATTTTTGGTATAATATTAGTAATGTGCAATAAGTTAATGATTGTTACAATAAGTCAATTAGTGGTACAATAAGTCATTTAATATACCTACACAACTAGTCAATTACTGGTAAAAATAGTCAATAACTAATACTACTAGACAATAACTGAGGCAAAGAGTCAATTAATTTACCGGTACAATAAGCCACTATAAGGGTACTATAAATCTATTACTGATACAATTCGTCAATTTATATTCTGGTACAATTAGTCAATTCATATACTGGTAAACAATTAGTCAATTTCTAAAACAATTAGTCAATCAATACAGTTGTATATCGGTACAAGTTGTCAGTCACCAAAACAGCTTGTCAATTACTGACACGAGAAGTCGATTAATATAACGTTAGTCAACTCATATTATGGCATAATCAGTCAATTACAGATACAAATAGTCATTTTATATAAAAGTCAATTATTATATTGGTACAAATAGTCAAATACTGGTACAATTAGTCAATTACGTGAACTAGTCAATTTATTAACTGCTACCATTATATGTTTTTAGTTACCGGTACAATTAGCCAATTAATTTATTTGTTCAATTTGTCACAATAATCCCAATTAATATAATACAAATAGAATTAATAACACATAAAAAGAAATCATATAACACAAATTCGAAATTATACAATTAAAGCATATGAAAAATAAAGAATTCAAATAAAACAATTATAAAATATACACAAATATATAATACAATCTAGAATTATTTACAATTCCGAATGGAAAATACAATACACACAAATGTATAAGAACAAATATTGCAACGTTTGGCATAGACGATTTTAATCTTTAAGTGATATTTGTCATGCAGTTTTCTAGTATTTATTAATTTAGCTTCGTAGACATTTGATATTCTTCGTGTAATTGAGAGAGAGAGAGAGAGAGAGAGAGAGAGAGAGAGAGAGAGAGAGAGAGAGAGAGTTAACGAGTATATAAGGTTTGATTTCTTACCCAAGGCTGACACGGGATCTGAAGGAAGCGCTTGGACGAATTTTCCTCCTCCATTTCTAGACATGAATCCCCACAGAGCTATAATCGCTCTGAGAAAGACGAAGGAGAAAAGCACCAGCTGTTCCTCTGGAGATTAAATATTGTTTCCATGGCAATGCGGACTCCATTAGAGTGTGTATTCTACGTTCAATCAGCTGGTAAGTACAGGGCATGTATACATTTCGTTAACCCCAGTACTGAGAGCCGTGCCATAACGACGACATAATCGGTATCAAAATAGACTTACGTCATTCAATAAGATTTATTAATAATATTTGAAATAGATGAAATGTTAGCATGATATACATAATGGGGATTCTGGTACATTTGTTTCATATTATGACGTCTTACTGACTTTACAAGATAATGGCCAACTTATTACAAATCTCTAGGACAAATAGAATATCTTGCTTTTTCATGTTCGACGTCCATTATTTATGTTGTAACGAATCAGGATAAACTGCATTCGGTGTTTATATATCTCAGCTGATTCTATACACTTGCCCTGAGAGTTATCAGTTATTTTAAACGAGGCAAGCTACTGAAAAATAAGTCGATGTTACAAGGATCTTAAAAAAATGTCGATCAAAGCAATCTCTTTTGCATATACAGCTGTACTCTACGGTTTATTGTAAATAGAACCTATCGTTGGGTCGTACATGTTTGTTAGGTTATTGCTGTTATAGCGACTAGTGAGTGCTCGCTTCATCTGGTCAATACATAGAACTAACAGCAGGTGTGACCGGTCTACAGGGTATGCTAAACCCTGTCAGGGTTGTTAGGCATCTGATCCCTCCTTTAGCGTTACCAGGAGTCGGTGATTTTGCTCATAAGACGTAGAGGGTTTGATTTGTTTGCTGTTTATATGAGGTTAATCACTGTCTGTAATAGCCACCTTCTACATTTGTATGTTTTTAACTAGGGTTTTAGATAAAATTAAACATGAAGATCACGATCCAATCTGATTAAAATCAGACCTTGTAAAGCAACCATCAGAACTTCGGAGCGTAATAAAGATCAGATTTTAGTCAGGTTGAAAAAAGAAACAGTAATCAAACTTAAAGTCCATTGAAACAGGAGAAATCCAAGGCAAACCAAAGACCTAAAAATCAGAGGTGGGATCAGGTGCCTCAGAAAGAAAGCATCCCCTGTTGAACGGTAACACCAGCTGTGCAAAACTCAATGTAATGAAAAGTCGAGGAAAAATTGAAAACCTCCGTAGACAAATAAGTGTTTAATAATTACCTAATAATTTGCATGTAAATTTCAGTCAGCATTCGATTTCGTATTAGATTGTATCGACCATGTTCTTCACAAAACGTTGATTTTAAATAAAAAGAATAAAATAATATCCTTGCTTCATCATAATGTTTATAAATAGCTTGCCTCGCTTTAGATATTGTTCGTATATGTAGAGCCTGCTCATAAGTGATGAATGAATTAGGATAGACTCGATATGCAGGTGGAAAAGGGTATATTGCTATGACTATATGAGTAAGGGGAATGGACGATAGAAAAGTTGAAGTCATCATGTTCATCATTAAGGTTTCCTTTGCCTATCTCTGGAGGCTTTTTTAAATCATAAACGATTCCAAATTCAACAACATAAAAACTTACGACTTTTTAACTTTAAATTCAACTTTTTCCCACAATAAATTAAAGTAAAGACTATCTAACATCATTGACAGCTGTTTTTTTTTCAATAAAAGTAGAACTCGTACCCTGTCATTGGTTATTGAAAAACATTCTGATTGTACTCACAAGTACTCTGAAGTTGAGATTTAAATCAAAGTACTCAGAAGTACAGAGAGCCGGGCTCATTTACAGAGTAGAATAGATTTCTTACATGAATCATATTAACATTGATATTCTGATGAAAAAATATTTTTAAACTATCAATATAAATGATAAGACACTGACAGTGAGTTTTTCAATCCTAATACCATGGTCCGATTTTGTCAGAATCAGAATTAATCTGGTACCGCAGCTGAATGTAAACAAACAGGCCAGTCTGGTTCCCTCTCCTGCTTTACCTCGTATGTGTAGAGAACTACGGTAACACTGATTATCAAAAATCCTTTTGCCAATGAACTATGTTCTTTGACTTATGGAGTTTTCAAATTCATTACATGTACCACTAATGTTTATTTTATATAGATAAAACTTCGTTTTATTTTTTATGCTTTATTTAGCGTTTGTATTATCTCAAAAGCGGTTGAGAGTAAGAACTATATTTTTTGCACGTAACTTTATAATGGCGACTATGGGGTCAACATCCTGCCTTGAACAGGATCACATAAGCCGGCTATTGCTCTTTGAGCAATAAGCCCGGCTAAAAATAGCGACTGTTATATGTATGTGTATAAAACATTCAGTATAATATAATAAATATCGCATGTAGTTGAGTGTAACATTGAAAATTTTCAGCCCTCGAAAACCACTGTCAACCTCGGCTGCGCCTCGGTTGACAATGGTTTTCTTGGGGTGAAAATTTTCAATGTTACACTCAACTGCATGCAATATTTATTTAATGTTAGATTACTATCCCTTACTTGACTTCGTGCACTTGTAAATGCGTTCATGAATCTTATATACACGCACCAGTGTATTGTCTGAGAGTAATAAACAAATATATCCGTTATTTAGTCTGTTTTTGGTTAGTATTATTTTACTGTATTATATTTTACAAAAGAGCCTGAGGAGTGTAGACGATGATGCTACGTGTATATTATAAATCACTTTATTTTTCTATAGAAATTTAAGATTTTAAATTTTGTAATTTTAACAATGCGTCTCAGCTATAATTAACCTACAAAGAATTTTAATTGTGTATTCTATATCTTTCTCTGTTTAATGAAAAACAAAGTTACGGGCAATGTCGGTATCCCTTTAAATGAAGAGAAAAGAAAAAAATGAGATCGGGAACTCAAACAAAATTTCACAATAAGTGGCAGACCTCGTCAATAGAATCATTTGCCAGTCGTGTACCCAGATTTGAGATTTATTAATAAATTTGTTTGATCATATCTATATTTGTATTTGTTAAACATTTTTAAAAAAAACTACATGTACCTTCGAGGATCCCCTTCAAGAACCAGACCTACCAAATCCTAGACTGGAAATATGACTCTGGGGTGCATTATTTACATGTGACTTAACTTTCAAATATTATAAATCCCACTTGGCTTCTCAAAACAAATACAATCATGTCCATTACGAATGAATAAAAGTTTTACCCTGATTAAAATTGTATCTGCACTGAAGTATATCTTCATTGAAATCCCCATATTTATTTTAATAAAAAAAAAATTTAAACTTCACATTAGAATAATATTTGCGCTCATCAGAAAAAGAAAGTTCATACTTGATGCAATAATCAGAAGAGATATCCAAAGACCGAGACAGGGGAATATGATAATATAGCGTGCCCTGCGTATTTTCTACCAGGAAGTTCTAAAATAATCACAATACGCAAGGTTCTTCTTGTATGTAAGGGTTATATCCCCTCCAATCGTTGCTTAAATATAGTGAAATTGAAAATAATAATCAAATATCATATCCACAGTTAACACAGATTACAAAATTGAGATAAGAAATATTTGATACCCATTGCTGACCTACCTTTTTTTTTTCTCTCCGATCAACACAGTTTTAGTTCTTTTTAAATGCTCTGCTCCGTCTACTGTTTATGGGTCAGCAAACCCTTTCAGCACGGGCACCTAACATTATTTTTTTCATTTCATAAAAATATATTACCTACCTAATAATACACTGCCTTGTGTATTATTAGGTAGGAGGTATATTTTCTATTAAAAGAAAACTAAGTAACGACAGTTGCTTTTATCTTTAAACTCTTTACACTATATTAAAGTCACTTACCCTTCAAGCTTTCTCTTCCTGCATTGAATATGACAAAGTGAAAAAAACAAATAGGAAAACGTGATAGTCCAGTCTTATTGTGCTTCATCGGGTGCCCCACTCTTCATAATATATCTATGGTCGATATTAACATTCTAACTTAGGTGTAATTAATATCTCGTACATTTAATGCGGGAGTTGGTGTGGGATTTCTCTCTTAAAATACGTTCCTGTCATAAAACAGATTTTTTTTTATTCTCATTTTTTTCCAATTTTTAAATTTGGAGAAAATAACGATTTATTTTACCTAAGTGGAATGGCTATCAATTTAAAAGATTTTGCAAAATAGTATTTCATAATTAATCTTGTATTAATTTTATTTAATCAAAGTCAAATGCATTAAACCATCACCGCTAACAATGTGCCCGATTTGTACACCTTATGAGGTGAGATATGGGGATACAGAATGATCGGACACCGAGATATGGCATTGTAGGAATTTAAAATAAAAAACAGTTTCAAGTACAATATCACCATTTTTCCAAAGTATTTTTAAAATTACTATATATTAAAATTCACAGAAAAAAAATCTCATACACCATCAGTTGAGGAATGTCGTTTGGTTTTCGTTAATGAGCGCACATTTTCAATTTCGTCTGCCTGTTTCCCACACAACTTCTTTAATTTTCTTCGGAATCTCTGATCCGTAAAACCGTAAACAAATGGATTGACAGCCGGGGATATCAGCCGAAACCACAAAAAAGTACGTAAAATAATGGTAGATGTGAGGGAAAAATCACAGTCATAATGTTTTTCTCTGTTTAAGTAGATCCCAATGATGTTGCTTGGAATGGTTGCCGCCAAAGACATCATTGTTACTGAAAATAGAGTTATCGTTGACTTCCGGATTGTCAAAGATTTGTTGGATACTGGAGACAACCTGAAGGTCTCAAAATGACGAAAATGAGATTTCTTTTCAACTATTACTCGAATTATTAACGTATACAAAATAATAAGCGCTAAAGTATTGCAAACTGAAAGAGCTGTCCAACTAACATTCATATACAAAACATATTTTTCTCTGAAGGCGGGAGTAAAGCAACGTTTGGTTGTGACGTTGTTTATCATATTTTCGATGCTGATGTTTTCAAAGAAGAAGGACAACGGCAGAGAGAACAGCAAGGATAACAAGATTCCGCTAATAAGGAAACATTTTCTGGACCTCCCTGTGAACTGCCAGCCCTGGGGACAGCAAACGGTTCTATATCGGTCCGTGGCTATCATGAAAAGCAGGAAACCCGATAAAATGGCGAAGAACGGAAAACATGCAACACCGAATTTACAAAAGAATTCTGGAAACTCAAGCAGAGGGTACATCAGGAATAAAACACATCCAGGAATGAGAAAAGATGCTGTCATTAGATTTGTCGAAGCTAAGAGGATCACATAAGTCCTGTAGGCCGAACGTTTGAATTTCCTGATGAAGATAAATAAAACGGGAACATTACCAAGGGTTCCTAGAATGGAGACCGCGATCAGAAGAACACTGGCTCCAATATTTTCCTGTCTAACGACTTCATTTATTGCGTAAATGTCCGATGCATTTGTCCACGCGTGTTCTCGTATCCACGCATGGCACATGAGTGATCCGGTTTCATTTGCTATTGCAGGCACATCTTGAAGGACATGGCCGTATTCGCCTGAGTTTCCTTCTTCACCATGGTGATGTATGGGTGAAAAAATCATCATGTCTGTACAGTAAAAAGAAACCAAAAACCCCTACAATATACCGTACGTAGTCTTCGAAATTCGTACACATTATACATTGCATTTCTTGAGGTTAATGACATACATGTCAGACAGAGGAGAGTATTGGTCAGATAGGAAAACTTTGTCAAACGGAAGAGAGCGACAACACCGGAACTCTTATTTTACCCCGCGGTAATGTGACTGAGTTTGTCAGCGGAAGTAACCCCTCTTAGTCCCTCTACTCTACACCTGAGTATGTCTTGCTAATTCTTGACTATTTTGTCCTTCTGACTGATACAGGAATTCATCTTATATTTTAAATATACTAGTATACTGTTATACATGTACACATGATTAATTGTGTTGCATGTACATACCTGCCACTCGGATCAAAGACATTGTGAGATTTTGAAAAGTGCGAACTTGAAAAAAAACTTTTTTATGCTCTAGTCTATTGTTCTTTTTTCTCTCAAGGCCAATTCCCGTAGAGTAAGGTAGCAAACATATAATGCACATTAAGGGAGTATTCATCATATAAAATGATAAAACAAAATACAAGTGTGACAGGGGAACAATGTAAATACATGTATCATTACAAAAAATATGCTTTCTGTTATAAAACATTTGAACAAGAAACAATTGTATAAAATGTTTTGTGGTTCTAGGCCCACATCATCCGATCGTTCAGAAAATGTGATCAAATTTAAATATATAATAATTAAAGAAGTTAAATCTTAAATAAATCAAGTAATAAATAAAATACTTTTGATCAGGGATGGGGTAATCGTAATCAGTAATCGTAATCAGCTGTAATCGATTACAGTTTGCCAAGTAATCATGATTAATCAATAATCATCCATTTTTCTGATTACAAGTAATTGTAATTTAATCGATTACTGTGAAAAAAGTCCTGTAATCATGATTACTTTTTGATTACTTTATGATTACAATTTTCAAAACTAATGTTTCCAGAAATGCTTATAACCAGGTCCATAAATGAAAATTGTCTAGGCAATGACTTATGAGAAATTTCTATCAGACCTAGCTATATTCAGTAGTCATTTCAAAATATTTACATTTGCAAATGTTATTCTTTATATAACACTACTGAAAGCAGTGCGTATCTATAACTGTATAAATACAGGTATGGGGTCAAGAGGTCATAAATGTGCGTATAGATAATCGTTTGACGTAATTTCTCAGTGACGTCATAAAGGGTCGACGCGCGTTCAGTGACCTAACATACATGCCGTTGGGTTTGAAAAATAATGCATTTCACACGTTAAAAGTCACAATCAGCTACATACAAAGTATGAATAAGTCACAAATGTAAATATAAGTAATAAGGTATCATTTTAAAACATCTATCGGGTTATAAATACGGGTTGGTACGAGATTAAATTCATCATAAAGCCCTTCGGGCTTTATGGAATTTAATCTCGTCAGAACATTATGACATTTAAATCTGGACACGACATAGTCCAGACTTTTCACTACCATTTTTAAATATGATATCAAAAATATTTTTACATCACTTGGTGGGATTTCTTAGTAGTATTCCAGGATCTCATGTTGAAGTCACAAACACCTCCACTTTTTAAGATATGAAGTCATAAAACTCGGAATCCCATGGGAGAATGGTGGGACTTTCAGTCCCACAAAATATCCCACCATTCTCCCATGGGAGAAAAAATTACATATGGGATATTTTCTCCTGTGGGATTTTTTTCTCCCACAAATCTGTACAAATGGGATAAATCCCACGGATATTGACAATCAAACTATTTCTCCCATTTATTGTGAAACATGGAATATATCCCATAAATCATGACAATTACAAATAATCTTCATAATATATACAATATATTCTTACTATAACAATGTATTGGTGAAAATAATTCATTGTTAATTTCCATGGGGTTTATCCCATTTGAACAAATTTGTGGGAGAAAAAATCCCACAGGAGAAAATATCCCATTTGAAATTTTTTCTCCCATGGGAGAATGATGGGATAGTTGGTGGGACTGAAAATCCCACCATTCTGCCATGGGATTCTGAGTTTTAGGACTTCATATCTTTGGAAGTGAAGATGTTTGTGAGTTCAACATGAGACCCTGAAATACTGCAAAGAAATCCCACCAAGTGATGCAAAAATATTTTTGATATCATAATTAGAAATGGTAGTAAAAAGTCTGGACTATGTCCTGTCCAGAGTTAAATGTCGTACTGTTCGTGACCAACCCGTATTTATATCCCGATAGATGTTTAAAAATGATACCTTATTTTTTAAATATTTTAGCAGCTTAGCAAATCGTCATTTTTGACTATAGATATATGTATATACCGTCAGAAAGAAAATTAGTACAGGATCATTTTAAAGTTTGATTTTTTTTTGTTTCAATTAATTTGCATGTGTTTAATGCAACATTTTGTTTTTCCTTGTAAATCTTTTAATTAACTTTTTTTTAAATATCAAATGTTCCTTTATTGAGATGTGTATTCTAAAAATCACTTTATTTGATTTAAAGTCTACATTAAAAGATATATGAATTAATCAGTAATAAAACACAGGTATACTACTGTATAAAGTTATCATATGTCAGCTTGGGTAATGACAATTATTGAACTATCCATGCTTGTCCAGTCAATGTGTTAATTCTTGTAAAAACATCTAATAATTGGAAGCTTAATTGAAAGGCTTGTCAAGAAGGTCAATTACTTGTGTTATAGTTCTCTATCGAATCCCTTTATCCCTAACTATAATTATGTTGAATTTGATTTATAAATAATAATGATAATTTTTTTTTTATCTTTCTCAACAATAACACAAGATATTTACTTGTAATAAAGATAGAACTCAAATAATATAAGAACAATCTAATGCATCTGTATAAAGACATGTACCACCAAACCTTGACTGAATGTCACCTTAAGAATATAAATGATGTATTAAAAAAGGAATAAAAAGTACGTCGTTCTCCTTGAACATTAAAAAAACTTAATGTAATCTAAAGTAATCATAAGTAATCATGATTACATGAAAGAAAAGTAATCAGATGTAATTGATTACTTTAAAAAATGTCTGTAATCAGCTTGTAATCGATTACTTTTAAAATCCAAAGTAATTTGTAATTTAATCGATTACTTTTGAAAGTAATCGACCCCATCCCTGCTTTTGATGGGACATAACGGTATATGACCCCTGTGGAAGCCAGTGGGTAGAGTCCATGTATGACGCCTCTGGCAGTAAGAGGGTTAACATGGAATGGAGAAATACTAAGAAATACATAAATTGCATGTACATGTATATGGGTAGCCTTTCAATATTTACATTTCCAATAAATTTCCCCTATTATTCTCTACAAAATAAAATGCAGTTTATTTTTTCATGAACTACATTAGGTATGTTCCACGAATAAGCATTCAAATCTCCATTTAACGTCATAATACCGCTTTGACGTCAAAAAAATATATTGCAAGGTGTTTTGCTTGAAAAATTACAGTTGAACGACGTAAATTTATGGCAAGTCATTACAAAAATAATGTAAATATAAGAAATGAATTTAATTTTTTGAAGATTCATGAGGTATATGAACTACAACGCTTCACGCCAGCATATTTATTATGAAGTGCTAACGTGCTCCATGAAATATGCCGGTGTAAAGACGAATAATGACCCCCATCGAAAAATGACCGGGGGTCATTTTTCAACGACAAAAAAAGACCCCCACCCGTAGAAAAAAATCATTTTTTGTAGAAAAAGAGTCCAAGGGGGTCATTATTTTATATGTTAGTCCTATAAAATAATGACCCCCATTGAAAAATAACCCCCTTTAAAGTGATACAAAATATACACGCTTTGAAATCATTCTTACAGCGAAACTAATTTTTACATTTTCTGTAATGAGAAAAATACAAAAAGTCGTATGAAATAATTAAGAGATTCACGTAGTCTTTCAATGCTAAAATTGTGTTTGAAAAGAGATTCTTTAATTGTCAAGTAAATAAAATTT